>PVJL010003944.1:28935-142829 GCA_004026885.1 Lyroderma lyra
GGGTGGGGTGGGGTGGGGGGCCGGGGGGCCAAGATTACGTAAAGGCAAGATGGGGTAACTGCAAGGTGTAATCAGGGTGCTGAGGGGACGATTAGAAACAAAGATACCTGGAGGTGCAGAAGGTTGCTATTCAACCCCTGACATTTATGGGGAAGCTGGCTGGAACTGGAGCCTTGGCAAACAGGCAAATTCGAGCTAGGCTCATCCTGGTCCATAGCAAAGGCAGCCTCCCAGCGCAGTGACAGCAGCAGGCGGAGTGGGTGGCAAAAGGCTGATAGGTGAAAGATGCGCTTTGGTACTTCAGAGCCCATGCCCAGGTAGCGAACCAACAGTTGCCCACGGCGCGACAGCTGTCGCAGCCAGTGCCAGGGTGGCTGCGGCCCTGCAGGCGCATGAGGTCGCCAAGGTGGAGGTAAACGGCCAATCCAGAGAGCGTGGGCCACCGCTGCACAGCGTTGGGAGGCACACAGCGTCGCTCCCTTCAGCTGTTGCAACAAGCAGTTGAGGTCCTGCTGCAGCGTGCTCACCAGCTGGCTCAGTTCCAGCACCTCCATCTGAAGGAAGCCCTCCAGAGGCCTCTCCGTGTTCAGCCCCAGCACCACCCATCTGGCGCCAGACTTGTCTTTGCGAGTGGTTTCGGTCAGCAGAGCCTGTAACGACTCCAGCCTCCGCTTGGCTAACACCAGGCGTTGCCGCAGGCGCCTTTCAGCGCGCCGAGATCCTACCCGAGGTGCAGGCACCCAAGCGGATGAACTGCGCTGCAGCGCGCTCAGGAAAGCATGACTTTGGCGCCGTAACAGCCAACCCTGGGAACCAGCACTTAGTCCACAGATCTGGGGTTCAGGTGGTCTGGGTAGTAGGTAAATCTGGGCCTTGCATTCTGCCATTGCATCCAGTTCCTCTAGGTCTTGGAGGTGGAGGTGAGGGGTGAGAGACAAAATGGACTCTCCGCACCCTAGCCTCAAGGGAGTAGGCCTTCCTCTGACACTTTAGGCCATCACCCCATAAGTGTGTGTATACTGCCCCCTCCTACTCCTTTATTGGCACCACTGTTCACACTCCCATGAGGATGGCACTACACTGTGCTATTATTCCCCACCCCAACACAGATACCTAACTGGAGCTTACCTGACCTGGGCATCAGAGTGGCAAGCAGAGACTGGGGTGTGTGTGGTTGGTCCCAACTCCCACTGCTGGAGCTCAGGCAGGCTTGTGTGAGGCTAATCAGGGCCTCTCTGTCCTTGTCATCTTCCAAAGGACCCCCATAGAAAACCGAAGCTGAAGATAAGGTCAGAGCCCCTCAGTTCCAGCCCCATCCAGTTCCTATCACTTCTTAGACCAAAGTTGTGAATGATCTCTTGGTCTCAGTACTCCCACCCCCACCCCTTTCTGGGCTGTCCTGGGGACTGATGACTACATGGGAACAGAAAGGGTCTCACCAGCCAGCTCCCGCATGGCAACACTGGGATTGCTAAGGCTGGCCCACAGCTGGTCTTGGATCTGAAGGACCTGGGTCAGGGTTACTTGACTCCTGGAAAAGGAGAACAGAAGGTAGGGTTTCAAAAACCATCTATATGCTGAGGACTCTCATGTCTTTCTCTCCAGCCCAAACCTCTCCTGAACTCCAGACTCATGAGGGCTCACTAATCATTGCCACTTGGGACCTCAAATACAACTTGCTTTCAACGAAAATCATCATTTGCCTCCATACCAGCCACTCAATTGTCCAAGGCAGAAATCTTGGAGCCATCTTCGACTCTTCCTCTTCCTTACCCAGTATTTACTCTCCATCTCTGCCTACTACCCTAGTCCCTACCACCTGATCTCTTCTCTTGAGACTTCCAATCCTCCTAAAACTGCCTACTGGCCTCCAGCCCAGTTCCATCTGCTCCATTCCCACACTGAAGCCAGAGTGACCTTTCCAATAGACAAGTAGAACCATGTTTCTTCTCCTACTTAAAACCCTTCAATGGTTTTCCACTGTTCTCAGGATAAACTCAGGTACCTTGCCATGGTCTTAAAGGCTCTTTACCATAAGCCTCACCTCTCCCACCCAACCCTCAGCATATCCACTTCAGCCACACTGAAGTCCTCTCCCTCCTGCTGAGCATAGTTCCCTCTACTCAGAAAGGCCCCAGCTCCACTTGACCTGCCTCTGCTTTCGAGACTCAGTTCAAAGCAAGATCTTTCCTAGGCTTCCCTCTGCCCTCACACGTTGGTGCTTCCCAGAGATGAATCCCAGCGTGTGGAAGACTGACTGACTGAGCAGAATGGGTGGTTCCCTCACCAGCGCCCCCTGTGTGCCTGCAGCTTCATTCCATAGAGCTGCCTGTGCAGCAGGAGGCCATGTAGGAGAAGCAGAGGTAGCACCCTGGTAGAGGGTTGCGTGTAGAGTCCTTGCTGGGCTAGCTCCACACTGTCAATTAAGACATGGCCCAGGTCCAGGGACAGCTCCAAGGAAACAGGCATGGAGTGCTGAATTAGTATAGCTGGAGAGGAAGGAGAGTGCTAAGTCAACACAGCACAGTTGCCCTCCCCGCTCGAGTCTGAGAGCCTATGGGGGAAGCTCCTCACCTGGTAAGGAAGCAATAGCCTCTGCAGACACAATAAGCCAAAGACGGAAATCTCTGTGGACCACAGTCCCGCTTGCAGGTTGGTCTAAAAGCAGTTCTAACTCCTGGTCCGAGACCACTAGGGGTCAGACATGGGGCTGAGATCAATTGCTGGGTAAAGGGTCAGATACAAGTTTAGGGATCAGACTTGAGGCTAGGGGATCAGAGTCAGAAACAGGGGACAGTCTTGGAGCTAGAGGATAAGCCATGAGTTCTGAGAATGCAAGCTCAGGCCCAAGTGTATGAAAGAATTCTAGAAATGATCTCTAGGCAGCAAACCCACCCTTGGCTCTGTCCAGTAGTCCCAGCAAGGGCTGTAGCAGCTCTTTCGGCCAGTGAGGCATCAGGTGACAATTCTCCAGCACCAGCCAATGCCCTTTCTGCATAGCCTGGCATAGAGTGCTGACCACAACCGAGACCGGGTCCCAGGCCTCAGAGCCCAGGGCTATCACCTCTACATGCTTCTGTCCCTAGGAACCAACAGACAGATGTCAGAACTCAAAATCATCCTAGGGTGACTCAAGGGACCCAGAGTAAAGTCACAGTGACCCCCAAAACCCTTGAGTAATCCAGAAAGATCCATGAGAATGTTGGGAGGGCACCCCACCCCTCAACCCCCACTATGCACTCACACACACACCCCAGCCCAGCCCATAGGAGCTCTGTGAACAAGAGTCATGGAACAAACCTGTTCATGCTTGGAAGCCAGTTTCTGGATGACAGTCATGGGATGCAAGGTGGCTGTGGGGTGACCAGGAGGTGGCAACAAGATCAGCAGGGGCTGAGTAGCCTGACTATGTTCAAAAGGTATGGTGGAGGCACTCAGGTTTTCATCCAGGGGCCGGCCCAGGAGGCTAGTAGTAAAGTCCGCCAGGGCACCTGCCAGGCACTCAGGTCTCAGCACACGCCACAGGATCAGCTTCTGGAGGAGGCTGAGTGGATCAGGCCCAGGCCCAGGCCCAGGTGCAGGCCCCAGCACTGTGGATGACAGTGACAGGTAAGCCTGCCAAACACTGGAGTAGCCTGCCAGGGATGCACGCAGTCCAACAAATGGGGGCAGCAGCTCTAACATTCCACATTCATGCCAGGCTCTCAGCCCTATCCAGGCCGGCCGAGCCACACCTGAAACTGGCTTGCTGTAGCCTGTTCTGGGAGAAGCTGCCAGTCCAGGCCAAAGTGCCAGACTCTCCAGATCTGGTACCTTCCTTGACACTTGCAGCAGAGCCAAAGCACCCAAGGCACCCACCAAGGGTACATGGGTCAGGCCCAGAGTAGCCACAGTGCTGCCCAACAGCTGGCGGGTCAACTGTGTTCTTAGTTGCAGCAGATGGCTGGGAAGGTCCTCCCCCTGATGGTGCCCACACTGCTTCATGCTGTTCAGGGCCCGCTTGGTGGCTGCCAGCCAATTCTCTGGGCTCATACGGAAAGGTGGCAGCAAGTTCTGCAGTGGGCTAAGGGCCTTGATGATGGCCATTCCATGCCAGACCGCATGCCGATAGGGTGCCCACAATACCACCTCCTGCAACCTCAGGTCTTCGAGCTCCTCACGATGGGCACGCAGCTGACAAAGCTGTGCCTGGGTCCTCACCATGTTCCGCAGGAACTTGGCTGGTTTCTGACGATTGGGATTCTGGAACAGCAGCATCTTCAGCAGTCGTTCCTGCATACAGTCATTGCATGGATCGGGACCTTTCCCACACAGTTTCCTATCACCTCCATTCATCTCCACCCCCAGACCGAGGCCCCTCCGAAGCTCATCCCACCCCACAGAGTGGCTCCTGAGCACCTTAGCAGCCTCCACAGCTTCATAGGTATCCAGGGCTTTCATCTTGAGATCCTGCCAGTGGCTCTCAAGCTCAGGACGCTCTATGCTCAAGATTTCATGCAGCATCTGTTCTTCTAAGATGTCCATGTTCAAGCCCAGATCCAGCACATTCAGCCCCTTCAGCAGTTCACAACCTAGCACTTGGGGTCACATGGGAGACACTCAACATCTTCCCCTTGGCAGCGCCGTGGGGGGCAGGTACAAAGGGAATATGGCTCCCTGCTACTGTCTTGAGCCTGATTTGGACCAGATTGAGTGAAGCTGGGGGGGGCTAGAGTGTCTGCAAAGCCATGCTAGTGACTTACCCACTGAGCCTCACCTTTTCCCAGGGCACCGAGGGGCAGGGTGGTGCTCAAATAGAGACAGAAGCCAGGCAGCACCTGGGGTGGGCTCAGGTGCTCTCGCTGCAGTAGCCATTGCAGTTCTTGGCATGCTAGGCCCAGCTCCATGTTGGTCAGTAGCACAGGAAGGCCTGTGAGGGGGAGGCAAGGACACCCTATTCACCATGCCTGCAGGTAAGTCCCCCGACCCATGCACAAAGTCTGATTCTGACAAGCTCCCTGCTGGCTGACAGCAGGGTTCCCTCAGTGGTCTTCAACAGTTAGTGGCTGGGATGAATGTGGGAGCTGAAGTCAAACTGAGGAGTGAGAGGCCTGTGGAGACATAGAGTGAGGGAAGGACAGAAAGGGGGCACGGTGGGTGGGGACCCGCTCTTACCGCCAGCAGCCGCATCTCGGAGCCGAGGACCCAGGTCTGGGTCAGCACCTGAGAGAACACTGATGTAGGGAGCAGGTGGAGACTGGGTCTCAGAAGCTGGCCTTGATGCCTGCCTCTCTGCCTCATCCTCCTTGTTCTCCTGCTCCTGCTTCTTTGCCTCCTCCTCCTCCTTTCCCCTTTCCTCTGCCTTCTGCTCTTTCGTCTTGTCCTCATCACACTCTTCACTTTCATCATCTTCCTCTTCTATGTCCTCCTCTTCACACTCTTCTTCCTGATTTCTCCCGAAGCCATTCCCTGTGGCAGAAAGATGCAGAGGAGCTCTGCTCAGAGGCGGAACGAGGCTCCTAGGGAGCACCGTTCACCCAAGGGCTCTATCTCATGAGGGAAGTCATTTCAGCTCTTGTGTGACTTAACTTCCTTTTCTGCAAAATGGAGTTGATACCAGCGAGTCCCTCATAGGGTTACTGTGATGATGACATAAAATAATACATAGAAAGCCCTCAGCTGGCACCTAGTAAGCACTCAATACATGTCAGCTATCATCATTATTACTCTAAAGTTCCAGGGAGGGTTTCTAATCACACCTAAAAGCAGCTCTGTTTCTGCCTTTCTGTAGGTTGACGAGTCGGTGCATTTCCCTTTTTGCCTAGCCAATTCTGTCACTACCATTTAAAAGAGTCATTACTAATATAGAATCAGTGCTTGGAAGGAGCAACTTGTAAGCAAAAGGCCGTAAACTGTGAAATTAGCCAAGTCACGGTCAGTGTGATGCACACAGATGTTTGGCTAATTAACAGCCTTCCTCAACCCCTTCTTTGTCTTCTCCGCTGCAAGAGCCAGAAAAGATAAATACTTTATTTTTAAAGTATTAATAAATTAAAGAATTTTTTAAAGTATTAAGCATTTAAGAAGTGGGAAAGTAGAGATTGCCAGGTCCACAGTTTGTTGTATATGTTTCCTATTGC
This sequence comes from Lyroderma lyra, assembly GCA_004026885.1. Lineage (NCBI taxonomy): Eukaryota > Metazoa > Chordata > Mammalia > Chiroptera > Megadermatidae > Lyroderma > Lyroderma lyra. The sequence continues at coordinate 35,055 of PVJL010003944.1, forward strand.
TTAGCAAATTCCACAAACTCGCAGCTTAAACAAACACCTTGTTACTATCTCAGTTCCGGAAGCCCAGTAGGGTGTGTCTGGATGCTCTGCTCAGGGTTATAATGGGCCAAAATCAAGGCATCGACTGAGCTGCAGTTCCCATCTGGGACTGGAGACTCTTCCAAGCTTACAGTTTTGGGCAGAATTCATTTCCTTCTCACACTTTTCCTGTAGTCCACTCTATCTTCAAGCCATCAACAGTTCATTGAATCCTTGTGTTGCAAATCTCTCTGACTTTCTCTTCTTCTCTCTTTTCATCTTTGAGGGGCACAGGTGATTACACTGGGCCCACCCAGATACTCCAGGATAATATCTCTATCTTAAGGTCAATTGATTAGTAACCTTAATGAAATCTGCAAAGTCTCTCTTGCCATGTAACATATGATGGAAGTAACACCAGAGGACAAAGATCACGGGAGCCAAAATTCTGCCTCCCACATTTGGCTATTCAGACCTCTGGAAGATCTTTTGTTTTCCTGACAAAAGGGACAGAAATGGCTATCAGCAACTTTGACACAATGCGTGGAGGGATAGCAGCCAATTCACTAACCCCAAACACAGTGGCTTAAAACAACAAAAAGTTGTCCTCTCATAGCTTTGGAGGCCAGAAGTCCAAAAGACTGCACTCCCTCTGAAGGCTCTAAGGGGCACTTATGTGTAGGGACACATCGTTAACATTTATGGCCAACCCAGGTAGTTTAGGGTGATCTCATTTTAAGGTCCTGAATGATATCTGCAAAGACTCTTTTTCCAAATAAGTTCACATTTATAGGTTCCAGGGGTTAGGATGTGAATATATCTTTTTGGGGGCCACTGTTCAATCTACTACAATGTGATGAGCCAACATACTAAAGATTGTAGAACAGATATAGAAGAATCTGGGTGCTTGAAGGCAACTCTGAAGCCATGTACCTTACCTACTTATCTCAGTACTTCTCATAATATGAGATACATAAATCCCTATTTTTTTAAGCCATGCTAAATTGGGTTTTTGTTACTGGCAATGCGAGCATTCATAACTGATACAGAGAGCTGGGGAATGGGGGAAGCCATGAGGATTTTTTTTTTTCCCCTACTGAGAAGGTGGCTAGGCTATGTGATAGTTAAAAAGTTGGCTTCTCTCATGGGACTTGGATCATGTGCTCACTGAAGTTTCCTGGATTAGTAGAAGATATTGGAGTATGCTGGCTACTTCTCTACTTAGGTAAGAGATACAATCTCCAGGAAAAACTTTAAAGGAGTTCCTTTCTGCTCATATCAAGCAATTTCAGACCATGGTGATAAGATACTCATGCACCTTGCTGATTTGTAAAAATGATTCTCTACCTCATGTTGTGTGTAATAGGAAATTATGGGCTCCTGAAGTTCCATCCCAAGCACTTTCCTCTATGTGTTCCCTGTTTGGCAAAGAGTCTCCCTCCCCTTTTTTGATTTGGATATAGCCCAAAGTAATAGGGGGGTACATTCCATAGCTGGGGTGGAGCCACGGAATGGCTTACTATCAGCTCACTAAGACTAGTTTCTTACTTACAGCTCTGAGGTGAAGGCCTAGGTTTAGATGGATGACAACTACACTAAAGCTTAGTGGAATTGGTGAAGCCCCTAGAACCAATGTTAAGAGACAGACGTGGGGAAGTATAGGTTGAATTCAAGAAGGAGAATGTACCAAAATTTCTGGCACTGGTTAGTAGCTAATGGAGTCCTTACAAGTGAAATCTGCAGGAAAAAGATGATAAGGGGATTAGCCAGAAAATCCTCCATCTGGTAACAAGTGATTTGTGTCTGCTTACTTTTAAGGCAGATCCTAGGCCCCCAGACCGATTTCCAATAGGAAGTGGATATTTAAGGCAGAAGAACTACAAACAGGGGACTCTCACTCAACTTTCCTTTCACAGATATTCCTGGGGACAGTAGGCAAGGAAAATTATAATATTCATCAGAACCCAGGACAGCTGAATGGGCCATTCAAAAACTCCATAGCCAGTGAAATAATGCTAATCATTTGCCTTACTATTTCTGTCTGGCTTTAGACAGTACATGCTAGAGACTAATAGGCAGTGTGTGTGAGTTTCTTACCCTTTCTCGGTGTCTAAGCAGAAAGTTTGTTGTAGATAGCTTCATTTGATTTTGCTTCAGTTTGCATACCAGGTAAATTGGTATGCTGAGATGGCATATAATCTGTCATAGGTTACAGAATCATGAAACACCACCTCCAGATGTGATCGAGAGCAATGAACATTATTCAGAGCTCCTGGGATCAGAACTGGATGGAGCAGCTGGATGTTTCTGTAGGGTGTCTTATTAGAGGGAGGGTGAATTCATTATAGTTATATGTGTGATAGTTCTAATTTAGGCCTCTTTGTAATGGTACAATGGGAAGTAGTGCTGGGTAGGCTAGGGAGACACTGTAATAATGGTAGCAGTAATATAGTAATAGTAATAAGGACTAACATTCTGGAGAACTTAGTGCATATTAGGCACTGTGAGAGCCCATTTTATGTGAATTACTGTACTTAATACAACACTTCATGAGATGGGTATACGAGGGCTGTCCAGAAAAAATCCAGCCATAAATGCTTCCATTTTTTTGTATTACATGGCTGGGTACTTTCTGGACAGCCCTCACATATCCTCATTTTATTGGCAAATTAACTTAGGTTAAGAGAGATTAAGTATCTTGCCTTAGGTCAATAGCTAACAAAGGACAGATATTTGACCCAGATAGTCTGATGATAGAGCTTAGGTTACAGAACTCTTTGTTATACACCTTCCATTGGAAATGTCTGTTAACCTCACCAATGCTATCTCTAACTCCTTCTTCTAGTAAATAAACACTCTTGCTTCCTTCCCCTAAGAGGTGCTCCTTTACCCAGATGGGTCCCTGGTCTAAGCAGTCAATAGAAATATTTCCCCAGGATTCCTGAACATAGGACAAATTTGGGTAGTAAAGCTCTGAGTTGTAGGCCAAGTTATCAGGAGTGCTGAGCAGACCAAGAAAGTGGAAAAGCATGGACTGGTTAGCCATATAGTTTCAGAATTATTGCAACATGGGCCAAAAAATGTAAATGTGACCTAATTTATTAATATCACACAAGCTGGGATGCCCTGGCCACAAAAATTTGTCTTCATTATGAAAGGGAAGATCACATGTGGCTAGTGTCGGGCAGTTCAGATACCCAAGAAGCATTGTGATTATTATCCCTGGCTTTACCTCTGCTATCGGTGGGACCCGGGGCTAAGCATCTAGTCTCTTCCAGAGGCAGTGGGTTCAGCCAGATGAGGGCCTGGTTGCCGGGGTCAAGTAGCAGAGGCCAACGGCAGCTGAAGTAGTGGGTGCGACTTCGCAGAAGCAGGCCTGCCAGGCGGGCTGACTTTGCCTGGGGCTTCAGGTCTCGGTCCCACTGGAACTGTTCAGATTCAGAGCTCAGCAAGGAGAGAAGGTTGAAGGGAGAGCGTGTGGAGAGCAGGGAGTTCTTTGGTGGCGTGGTGACAGATTTCTGATTTTGCTTAAGTGCCTGTGCCACATCATCTGGACCCAGGGTCTCCTGAAATCCCCTACACAGAGCCAGCCACTTGTCCAGTAGTTCCTGGCGTCGCAGTGGCGGGAAGGGACCCAGGTAGATGATGGCAGCTGAACACAGGAGGGCATCTCCAAACACAGTCATGCAGTGCCTCTTCAACTCCTGGTATGAAAGGGAAGACCAGAAGGTATGTAGGCCAGTGAGGAGGGTACAGGCAGAGGGTGTGGTAGAGAGGGAGCAAGGCAGGGTATGGAGGAAAGCATGGTAAGGAGGGCAGAGTGCGACAGAGAGAGGCGGTGAGGGCACAGGGAGGAACAGAGGAGGAGCAGTGGTGCAGAACTGAACTTTAGGGGAAATTTTGGGAGGAGCTGGTTACCTGGAGCTCTGTAGTCCAGGAATACATGGGTGAGAGCAGTGCAGCCTTTATGGGCCACCTATAATACTGGCCACACTGAGCTTGACTGAGGTTCTCTTCCAGATAGCTATAGGAAGCCTGGGCATCTTCCAGGTTCTTGGTCAGAGCCAAATTATGCTCTAGGATCTGCTGAGCTTGGAACTGGTTGTGGGCCAGGCGGGCCTGTTCCCGAGCCAGTGTCGCCTCTACCTGCCTCAGCAGCAGGCCTGTGGGAAGTCCTCGACGCTGCGCCAGCCTGTAGTGCAAAACAGCCCAGAGCCAGGTTGCCAGGTTTGCTGCAGGTATGCTTACTGCCCGCAAGGCCTCATCACACATACTTGGAGCCTTCAGAATTAGGTTTAACTTTATTATCTCTGAGTCTGTCATCTTCTCCTTGGGGAAGAACATCAGCTCCTGGGAGAGTGTGTTAAAAGGGGTGAGGGAAGACATAGCTGCTCAGAGCCTTGCCCCAGCAGCCTCGCTATGCCAAGTCTCCCTTTTATGCCTCTGCTGTCCTCATCCATTGTGCCCCACATTCCTACCTGATAAAAATCCTCAGTGCATAACAGCTGCTTGGCACTGGCCCAGCCTCTTTCACGGTGGAACAGGTCACACAGTACGTCAGTCACCTGGACCACAGACTCTGGTGGTGCTCGGTAGCTCCGTAGCTCCTCAAAGTCAGTCACCTGAAGCTGGCTCAAGGGCCCCAAAAATGCCTTGCCCATCTATAGGAGGAGAAATGCGCTCTTGAAGTGAGCTCCTGAAATGTCCTCTTCTTCAAGGTATTGCCAAGAGGGATGATCTCCTCCTAGGAGTCCTCGTGAAGAGACCATTCCTCAAGCCATCCTAATACCTTTGCCCCTCCCCCAAGAAACTCCATGAAAAATCACCCTCTCCTCTCCTCTGGGCATCCTATGAGGGACTGTCCCCTCCCAAGAGAGGAGCAGTGCAGGGCAGGTCACAGGAAGAGCCCACCTGCTCTAGGAAAGCCTCATGCTGAGCCCGCAGGGCATCCCACTGCTTGGTCAGATTCTCAATGAGGTTCTCCTGCTGCCGACACTCTGCCAGCTGCTGCTTGTACAGGGACTTGCCTTGCTCTAGCTGCTGATGAAGTGTGCTGAGCTTCTGTGAACAGAGACCCAGGCTGTGGCTACAGGTCTGGATCAGGTGAGAATACCCAATACCCCAAGGGATGACCCCATGAACTTGAAACTCCAGCATACTCCTCATTTGATAGTCAGGGTGACCAAGTTAAACTCCAAATGAGCTAGCTACAGATAGAGGCTAAGCTCTAGAATTGTCACCTCTTGGAATGTGAGTTGCTTCTCCTTATTGGCAATATAATCTGAATCCAAAGCCTATGAGTATGTGCTTGACCATTACACTACACTCTTTCTCTTACTTGGCCTATTGGCAGCATTTGTCACAGAAAACTGTCCCCTTCCTCTTGAAACATTTTCCTCCCTTGACTTTCATAATACTGTGTTCTCCTTCGGCTTTCTCCAACTTCTATGGCTGCTCTTTCTCAGTCTCTTCCTTTCATCTCTTAAATATTCTTCAGCCATTTTTTTCAGGGCCCTCACACTTCCTTGCACCTTCCCTTATCTCAGGGTTTTTATTACCACTTATATTTTAACAATTCCCAAGTCTCTATCTATAGCCAGATTCTTTCCCAAGCTCCACACACATATTCGTCTGCTTAGTGGACATCTCCTCTTTCATGTCCCATAGGCCCCTTAGACTCCAAATGTCCAAAAATGAATTTATGGGCCATGCCTCCTCAAATCTCTTGCAATCTTATTCGTCTCTTCATATGTTGTTTTTCTTAGAACTGTGGCAAAATAAATCCAAGTTTCCCAAGAAAGAAACCTAATTTTTACCTTTACTCCATCTCTTCTATTTCTCCCAAATGTAATATCTTGAAGGCCTTTCATTTCTACCTCCTAAATGTCTCTCATGCCTATTCTATCCCCAGTACCCATCATTTATGCCCATGCTCTCTCACTCCTGACTTTCTACCCTGGCTTCCTAACTGGTATCTCAGCTCCCACTCTCCCTTTACTATAATCCACTTTCCATGCTGCAGCCTGATTAGTTTTCTAAAAACCAACAGCATGATGTTTCTTACTACACATGCCACTCTTTCATTTGGTTTACAATGCCTTCATGACCAAGAGGCCTCTCTACTCGTCCTTTGAATGTCATCCCTTTTTCCTCTCCCAGTACTCTACTCTCCAGCCATTCCTGACGTCCAGTTACTCCAATTTGGTAAATATTTTCTTGCCTCTGGACCTTTGCACATGCTCTTACTTTAAACTGTGACATTCTTCCTCCCTGCCCCCATTTACTGCAAAATGTTACCTAATCCTCAGGTATCAACTTTCATGTACTTCATTCATTTGTTTATATATTTAAGGAAAGTTTTTTGAGCATCTACCATGCTCTCTGTATGGCTCTGTGCTACATAATTATGGCACTATGCTTTCTCTAGAAAGTCTTTCTTGATAAATTCAGAGGACCCTGGACTTTCTCTGTCATAACACCCTGTTTGGTAATTGCCTGGATTAGTTTGTATCTTTCAGTAAATTAGGCATGATAAAGGCAAGGACAATGCCTTATCTTTCTTATTAGGAGGCATGCTAACCTAATATTAATAGTAGCTAACTTTATTAAGTTCTCACTACGTGCCAGCATTTTTAAATGCTTTCATGTAAAACTTCATTTAATACTCATCCCTAATCTCTCTGGATTTCAATGTTTTCACCTGTAAAATGGGGAAAAGGATAGCCACCTCAGAAAGTTGTGGCAAGGATTCCATCTATCTATCTATCACCTATCTATCTAGCTATCTATCTAGATGTAAACATAGATATAGATGTAGACATAGACATAAATATTAATGAGTGCCTAGACAAGAGAATGTGAAGTTCAATGAATTTTTGACAAGTACAGTCAAATGAGTAAATGAACCAATGGACTATAAGAGAGAAAAGAGATGGAGGTGCCCAGAATGACTTCTGGGGTTTGGCTTCAATGACTAAGTGGATGGTGGTGCCATTTCCTAGGGTGGGGAACGTTGAAAGAAGTACACAATCATGACTGTTGAGTGAATGACCAAGGAATCTGACACTGAATATCCCTGAAACTGTGCATATCTCTTGGGCTTCTTATGTTGTACGCTGATATAACTGCCCCAGAGATCAAAGAATAATAGCACCCCTAACCCAGATCAACAATTCCTGATATTAATCATCTTGGGAAAAAGTAGGGCCCAAGACAAAAAAACGAGAATATGGAAAACATGGGAGAAAGGACTCCTGACCCTCCATGACCATCTCTCTCGCGCTCGCTCGCTCTCTCTCTTGCTCTTGCTCTCTCTCTCTCTCTCTCTCTCTGTTTATTTGTTTGTTTTACATTTTCACTGAGTCTTGAGGTTTAATCTAAGCTAGTGTTCCTGGGTGGTGGATGATGGTAAGAGGCCCCAGTCCCACGAGAGGTCCAGGGAGTGCTGTTTTTACAGAACAATGAAAACCACATGAGATACAATGTAAGCCATGTTCCCAGAGTTGTGCCACACTGGGTGATAACCATGAAGGTACCCATCAAAAGAGGGAAGTTAGGCATTAGGAACTGTAAGGCCAATACAAAGTAAGTCAGATTATTGGCCTGTGAGTTGATCACTACTTCACTTCTCTGTAGTTATCCCTGAACCCACATCAAAATCTTGTATAGGAGGAAGAAAGAAAATGCTATTTCAGAATGCCTCTTATTAAAAACAAAACAAAACAAAAAAACCTCTTTATTGTGGGAAAACACTTTTAACCAAGAGTATTTGGCTACAGAAGGTGTAATGATCCCCTCCCACCAGTTTTAGCTAGATATGAGAGGTTCATTTATTCAAAAAGAAAATTGCTGTGTATAAAATTGTATTTTGGGGAGCTCTCAAAGAAGAGTGGGATGGCTGAATAACATTGTGGAGCAGGTATTAGGGTGATGGAAGAAGAGAAAAGTTGCTCACTGGGAAATGCCTTGTAGAGGAGGGTGACTAAAGAAATTCAGGACATTGAGGTCTAGTACTCATATAACACTTAAATCTATTTCTGGTTCTGTTTTAGAATGTAAATTGCCCCTACTGCCATCACCCATCCACATTTCCCCATTCTAAATGGCAGTCTTGTATATTTGGTGCTTTGTGGAAAGAAGAGGTAGAGGAACAAAGTGGTATGGGGAAAGAGGATACCTGCAAGAGGCATGCCAACTAGCAGTGATACAGAATTCAGGAAAAAAAGAGGATAAGAGGAAGAGGTGACCATGAGAATGTAATCCTTGCCCTATCCCTGATGGGAATCTACAGAGATCTTAGGGATCATACTGAGCTTCACATAGGCAAGGTGTGAGGGGCAACCAGAAGCAGACACTCGGGTTTCATGTATTTAGAAGCATCAGCCAAGTCTCACCTATGACACAAGGCTTTGAGCCTAAGCTCTAGAGGAAGAGGCAGCAGGGATTAGAAAGATCTCATGGGGAAAGGGGTACTCCCTGGAGACAAAAACTAAGGTTCAGACTTGTTGGTTCCTCCAAAGTCCCCTTTTGGGATTGATTGGGCTTTGACTCTACTGTGCATGCCTCATAATCTTCTCCCCCTTACCTTGTGGGAGTGTTTCAGCTGATGTTCCAAGGTGAAGACCAGGTTGGTGTGGGTACTGTTCTGCTCAATCAGCATTGTCAGATTCCCCAGGGCATTGTGAACCCTGGAGATACAATGTGCCAGTGAATGGACCTGAGGGAGGAGAAGGAGGCACCGCGCAGGGAATGGGACCACTCACCGCTGGGCCTTGTTCTTCATTTGCAGGATCATCTGCTGCTGCTGCAGCATGAAGGTGTCCAGGAAGTCTAGGAAGGTCTTGGGGGTGATGAGTGGCAATTCAGGGCACAGATGCCCATGGTAGCTGGCAGCCGAAAGGTGGATGAGAGCCATGGCTTTGGCCACACTAGGAATTGAGGCCTGGAGGTCTGGGCACTTCAAGGAGTCTGCAACAGGCATGGCTTTTAGCCCGGACTTGTGAGCTTATAGGGGAATGGGAGAGGAAAGGGACCCTTTCCTTGCTCTAGAAGGAGGGCAGAAAAGGTGAAGGGGGCTCACTAGGTTTTAGGGAGAAAGAGAGAAATATTGACCTAAGTAATAATCCTCCTTAGAACCTGATTGAGACGAGTGGAGAGAACAGGTAAAAAGTGCTCACCGTCACCAAAGGGTAGACTCTGAGCATCCTTCAGGTAATGCTGGACCACACTGACCAGGGAATCTTGGTCCCAGGGTTCATAGCGGTCAATGCTGGCGATGGCCAATTGAAGGAGTCTCAGGAAAAGGGTGGAGGGCAGATGTTTCTGGGCCTGGTCATCTCCAATCAGGATGAACATGTGCAAGTAGCTGCACACTTGCTGGTAGAACCTGTGGGCCAGGAGCTCAGATACTTTTTTTCATCCCTCTTTGCCTATCCAGGCCCCAGTCCCAACCCTGACCTCTTAGCCCTGATTTTTCTGAGCCCTCACAGCAACCCTTTCTCTCTTTCTTTTCTTTCTTTCTTTTTTTTTTTTTTTTTTTTTTTTTTTTTTTTTTTTTTTTTTTTTTTTTTTTTTTTGAGGTTTTTGGTCAGAATGGAGCAAGAGCAGGGTAACCCCTAGAATGAGGTTCTTGGCCTCACCTCTGCAACAGCATTTCCTTCCTGGTGGTCTGCTTGACACTAAGGTTCTCCCTGTGGAGATGTTCTTCAATGCTGACCAGATCTGCCTCTGTGTACTGGTCAGGAAAACTGCCTGTGGTTGCCAGGGCCAGTAGACGATAAAGGGTAGTAAGATCCACACCCTGGGGCACCAGCAGGGCCACTGGCTGGCCTAATACACCAGCATGCCAGCTGGCATCCCATAGACACTTGAGGATGGCCTCCTCTGGCTCACATGGCAGATGGAAGAGGCGGGCCTGACAAATGTTAGCTGCCAGAGTGATGGCAGTACACCGCCCAGTGCCCAGAGCTCCTGAGAGCAGTAGACCATGCTGCCGGGGCCGGGACAGCACCCGGACAAGGCGGGCTACGTGCTGGGCCATTGAGCGGCACCGAACAAGGTGGGGGCTCAGTTTTAGCTGAGTGGCTGAGGTGGCCAGCTGCTCCACTAGACTTTCACACTCCCGTTCCAGGTACAAGTTGGGGCCTTCAGAGTTGGAACTTAGTATCAACTCCTGACTGAAGACCAGGTCTGAGGGCTTTTCTTGTGGACAAAGTAGTAGCACTGGTAGCAACAGCGGTGAGAACAGGTCCATCTGGGATGCTTTCTGCCACCAATTCATAGATCTCTTTAGATGCAGTTTGTAGCTGGAGGCCACTATGCCTTCCTCCTGATTTATCTTTTGACTTATGCTCTCTGTGGTCTTCCTGTTTACTGGGGCTGTGGATGGTGCAAGATCTGAATCTTTGGAGGGTGGGCTTATGGTGACCTGAAGGCCATAAGGGGCTTCTTCCTCCTCTGTGTCACTGCTGTTGTTGTTTAAGTCCTCCCACTGAGCTAATTCCTCCTCAGACTCCACTTCAGGCACCCTCTCTTCTTCTTCATCCTCCTCCTCCTCCTCCTCCTTATAACCCTTGCCCAGGCTCTGGGGCACTGGCCCACAGCAGAAGACACTCTGAGCTACTTCTAGGAGCAGCTTGGCACAGTAGGAGCGTTCCCTAGGGCTGTCTAGCCGGTCACAAAAGGTTCTCTGTGCCTCATGCAGCCAAAGACGCACCATGTTGCGCATGGCCATCATGATTGTCAGGCGTGTGCCACGCAAGCCTGACACCCGACGCAAGTGCTCCTGGTGGTTGGGATAGTCCAGAAAACCCCGGGAGCCCGTTCTGGTTGGCAGCAGTTGCAGACCACCCAGTAGTTGGCTCACAGAATGCAAAGAGAAGCGGTAGTGTGGGTGGAGGGGTGAAGGCATAAAGCAGTTGCCCACAGCCTCCCAGGCCTCCACTGAGGCCTGGACCAGGGCTCTTGCTAGGACACCCTCCCGCTCCACAGAGGGGAAACGCTCCAGCCAGGCCTGGATGATAGGTGTGTGCCTGCTCAGCAGCATGGCCTGGGTCATACTGCCCAAGGCCAGCACTGTGAACAGCCGAAAGAGTCGCGGGCACAGTGGGCGTTCACAGAAGCCTGGCACTGTGGCTGTGGCAAGGAAGTTGACCATAGGCTGCAGCATCTGCAATTCCAAGGTGTTGTGGGCACACACAGTGCCATCTATGGCCTGACGCAGAGTCTCCAACACTGGCTGACAACTCTTCTCTGGGTCTGTGGGACATTAAGAATAACAATGAGAGACCTAAGATGTTGGAGTTGGTAAACATTGTACTTGCTTCGTCCTGTGAACTCGTTAAAATTACAACTAAATTATAGACCGACCAACCTGGAGAACCATATGAAGTCTAGCTGAACAGAAGTTTTATAACTAAGAAAACAAACGAGAGGGCACATTGAGACTGGTAAGAGAGGCGGAGACACTGAAAGGGATAGCTCCAAATCTCCGTGTGGTGGGAGAGAATCAGAAAGAATATATCAGCCACAGAGTCCCTCCCCGGGAGGAGTAAGGGACTGTAGCCCCACACCAGGCTTCTCAGTTCAGAGTATTGGTACTGGGAAGAGGAGCCCCACATCTAGCTGTGAAAAACAGTGGGGATTCTGACTGTCTGGGTGGGATGGAAAGCTGTGGAAAACCCAGACATCCTCTTGAAGTGCCCATACATCAGACCCAGTCACTTGTGGGCACGTACCTGGTGCTCCAGCAGAGACAGTGCCTTAGGGGGAATTGGAGGCATATGGTAGACAGACTGAGGTTTGTAGCTTTGGGGCAAGGGCTAGACTTTTCATTGCCACTTTTCCTGAGTTTGATCCTCTCCCAGTGCACCTGGCTGGAAGGCAACATCTTTTCTGTGTTGCACCCTCCCCCTACACAACCAAATCTGAAGCTGATTGGTCTGGTGAAGTACATTCATTCACCCTGCCAACTCCCTAGAACCCCCTCCCTACCCTACTCCTCAAGCACCAGAAGCGCTTCCTCCGGTGAGCAGACAGCCCTACCCACATTGCAGTCTTCTCTGAAAAACTGAGAGAGGTGTCTGCAGGCCCCAGGTGGGCAGCAACTGGTGTCATTGTGCTCTGAGACTGTTGCTAAGTAGCTCTAGTTACAGTGCTGCCACCAAAAAAGAATCTACAGGAACACTTAATGCAGGTGACCAGGGACCCACAGAGCACCTACCACATAAGGCTATCAGCAATACTGGAAGACACAGCAGATCTACCTACTACACAGAATCAAACAAACAGAGGCAGCCAAACTGAAGAAACAAAGAAATACCTCGCAAATGAAAGAACACAAGAAAACTCCAGAAAAAAATTTTAAATGTGGTGGAGACAAACAACCTATCAGAGACAGAGCTCGAAACAATGCTTATAAGGATGCTCAAAGAATTTGGTGAAAATTTCAAAAAAGAGAAGCCAAACATAAAGAAGGACATAGAAACCATTAAAAAAAAAAAAAACAGGCAAAAATAGAAAAACACAATAACTGAAATGAAGAATACAATAGAAGGAATCACCAGACTAGATGAAGCAGAGACTCAAATGAGTGATTTGAAAGAAAAGGTAGCAGAAACACCCAATCAAAACAACAAAGAGAAAAAAGAAACCAAAAAAAAAAAAAAAATGAGAATAGTTTAGGATTCCTCTGGAACAACATTAAGTGTAACAACATTCACATTATAGGGGTACCAGAAGGAGGACAGAGCGAGCAAGGAACTGAAAACCTATGGTTTTATTGATCTTTTCTATTGTTTAATTTCTATTGTGTTTAGTTCTGCTCTGATCTTAACTATTTCCTTCCTTCTGTTTACTTAGGGTTTTGTTTGTTCTTGTTTTTCTAGTTCCTTTAGGTGTAGTTAGTAGATAATGTATATAGTCTACATGTTTACTTCCCCCTCCATGCTTTATGTTATTGATGTCATATTTTAGATCTTTGTATATTGTGTATCTCCTAACTACTTATTGCAGATTGAGTTGATTTGATGCTTTTTTTCTTTTAATCTTCATAGTAGCTTTTCCAATGTCTGATTTGTGGTATTTATTGAATATTGGATTATTTATTTGGGATTTTTTGTTCCTTGAGGTAGGCCTGTATAGCTATGAATTTCCTTCTTAGAACTGCTTTTGCTGTATCTCATACATTTTGAAGACTTGTGTTTTCATTTTCATTTGTCTCAAGGTAGTTTTTGATTTCTTGTTTGATTTTTTCTTTGATCCACTGGTTGTTTAGTGACATGCTGGTTAGTCTCCACATATATGTGTGGTTTTTCTAGTTGTCTTTCTGTAGTTGATTTCTAGTTTCATGCCATTGTGTTTGAAAAATATGCCTCATATGATTTCAATCTTAACTTTATTGAGGCTTGTTTTATGGAATAGTATGTGATCTATCCTGCAGAATAGTCTAGGTGCATTTGGGGAAAAAAGTGCATTCTGCAGTTTTCAGATGAAATGTTCTATAAATGTCTATTAGGTTGATTTATCTAATGTGACATTTAAGGCCATTATTGCCTTATGAATTTTCTGGTTGGATGATCTACCAACCCACTGATGTAAGTGGGTGTAAGTGGGGTCTTAAAACGCCTTGCTATTATTGTATCACTGTGGATTACCCCTTTATGCCCAGTAATAATTGCTTTATATATTTAGGTGCTCCTATGTTGGGTACATAGATAGTTACAATTGGTATATCCTCTTGTAGTATTGACCCCTTTATAATTATGTAATGACTTTCTTTGTCTTTTTTATTTTTTACAATGTCTTTTTGTTTGTTTTAAAATCTATTTTATCTGGTATAAGAATTGTTACTCCAGCTTTCTTTTAGTATCTGCTTGCATGGAATATCTTTTCCATCCCTTCATTTTTGGTCTGTGTGTGTTTTTCAATTGGAAGTAAGTCTCCTGTAAGCAGCATATAAATGGGTCATGTTTTTAATTCTATTCAGCCACCCAATGCCCTTTTATTGGAGCATTTAATCCATTTATATTTAATGTAATTATTGATAAATGTGTACTTATTGCTATTTTGCTAATTGTTTTTATAGTTTTCCTCTGTTCCTTTCCTCTTCTTTTGATCTATTCCTTGTGGTTTGCTCTTTTTCTTGTGTTCTGTTTAGGTTCATTTGTCTTTGCCCTTTTTATACCTTTTGTAGGTTTTTGGTGTGTGGTTACCATAAGGCTTACGTATATCATTCTTTATAGCGGTCTATTTTAAGCTGATGGGTGTATAAGTTCAAATATAGTCTATGTTTTTACTTCCCCCTCCATGCTTTATGTTACTGATGTCATATTTTAGATCTTTGTGTGTTGTGTATCTCCTGACTACTTACTGTAGTTTGAATTGATTTGATGCTTTTTTCTTTTAATCTTCATAGTAGCTTTTCCAATGTCTAGTTTGTGGTATTTATAGAATATTTGGCTGTTTCTGTAAAGTTGTTCCCTTTCTCCTATTTTATTATTTCTTTTTATGGCTTTTTCTTTTTTACTTAAGGAGGACCCTTTAACATTTCTTGTAAAGCTGGTTTAATGGTGATAAAGTCCTTCAGTTTTTGCTTGTCTGGGAAATTCTCTCTCTTCTTCAATTCTGAATAACCTTGGCTGGGTAAATTATTCTCGTTGTAATTCCCTTTGTTTCAGCACTTTAAAGATGTCCTGCCACTCCCTTGTGCCTGAAAAGTTGCTGATGAGAAATCAGTTAATAGTCTTATACGTTTCCCTCTGTATATAATTTATTTTGCTCTTCTTCCTTCAGATTGTCTCCTTAACTTTTGCCATTTTAACTACAATATGTCTTGGTGTGGTTCCCTTTGGGTTCATCCTATTTGGAATTCTCTGTGTTTCCTGGACTTGGATGTTTGTTTCCTTTCCCAGGTTAGAAAAGTTTTCAGGCATTTTATCTTTAAAGTTCTTGTTTTCTACTCTTTTTCTTCTGTTTCAGTTCTTGATGTTAATCCAGAGGTACCTTAAACTATCCTTATTTTTTAAAATTCTTTTTTCTTTCTTCTGTTTTGATTGATTGATTTCCACTAGTTTGTCTTCCAAGTTGCTGATCTGTTCTGTGTTTGCTAACCTGCTATTGATATTCCTTTTAATGTGTTTTTCGGTTCAGTTATTATATCCTTCAGGTCTGCTTAGTTCTTTCTTATATTTTCTAACTTTTTGTTGAAGTTCTACCTCAGTCCCTCTATTCCACTCTCAAGTTTTGTGAGCATCCTTATGATCATTTCTTTAAATTCTTTATCAGACAATTTACTTATTTCCATTTCCCTAGGTTTTTTTACGCCCCCCACCCCCACCCCTGGGGATTTTTCTTGTTCCTTCATTTGAGAAATATCCTTCTGTCTTTTCATTTCGTCTTGAGTTTTTATGTTTGTTAATATAAATTAGACAAAATAGCTGTCTTTTCCAATCTTGGAAAAGTAGCTTTATGTAGAAGCAGGCTCTGTGTAGACTGTGTGTCAGGTGGTTTTGGCAGGGTGACAGGAGCTGAGTGGGGGCCCTGTGGTTCCTGCTTGTTTCCTTTGTTTGGATGCAAAAGGCTCTAGGCAATGTAGCTGTGATTTTGCAGGTAGGCCAAAGCACCCAAATAGAGATCTGACCTGCCCTATCAAAGTGGGTGGGAGGGGGTATAAACAACAGCACTCACAGACTTCTTCCATCCTGGAGACTTCCTGCAGCTTTGAGATGACTCCCTGGGCTCCTCAGTCTTTTTTATTTGGTCTCTGTTTCTTGTTTGTTACCAGAAACTGTTTATTCAGTGGTCTGTTGTCTCACAGGAGTAACTACTACCTATATACATGTATATTTTATTTTGCTTATGAGAAGGGATGCATTAAGTGTGCTCCTATTATGCCATCATCTTGGACCTTCTCTGTTCATTTACATTTAATGTAATTTTTTATATGGTCGGTTTAATGTTCATCGTATTATTATTTGTCTTCTATTTGTCTCTTCTATGTTTTAGTTTCTGTTGCTTATATCCTGTTGCCTTTTACATAACTTGAATGTTTTTAGTATCTCACAGTATTTAATTTACTGGCTTTTTAGCTGTACTCTTTATTATTATTATTTAGTAATTTTCTTTTTTTCTTTCTTTTTTTTTTTTTTTTTTTGCTTTTTGGTATGTGGGTAGCTCCCTGGCTGGGAATCAAACCCAGGCTGCAGTGCTGACAGCACCAGCGCCAAAGCCTTAAGCCGCTACACCATCAAGGGAACTCCCTATTTAGTAATTTTCTAGGGCTAACAATATGCCTCTTTATCAATACTTAGAAGTAATATTGTACCATTTCACACTTTATACCTTGACCTTTCCCACTTCCTATTTTACCTTCCTATTTCACATTTCACAAATATAAGAACCTTACAGTAGTATAATTTTACTCACTGCTCCCCACCCTTACTATTGTTTCAGTTTCTTTTTTACTTCTACTTACATTACCAATTCCATCTAACTATGGACTGTCTTTTAGGGAAATTAAAAGATGGAAAAGATAGTTATTTAAATGTACCCACATATTTATCATTTCTGATGCTTTTCATTCTTTTCCATAGATCTGAGTTTCCATATATTATTTCCCTTCTGCCTAAAGGACATCTTTTAGCATTTCTTGTAGTGCAGTTCTAATGGCTGTGAATTTTCTCAGCTTTCATATATCTGAAATAAAATAACTTCATTTCATCCTCATTTATGAAGGGTATCTTCTTTTAGTACTTTAAAGATGTTGTTCCATCATCCTGTGGACTCTGTTATTTCTGATGGGAAATTAACCATCATTCTTAATGTTGTTCATTGATATGTAATGTGTCTTGTCTTTTCTCTGACCACTTTCAAAGTTTTTCTTTGATTTTTCAGCAGTTTGATTATGATGTGCCTACATAGAGTTTTCTTTTTACTATTTTACTTGAGGATAACTGAGCTTTCTATATCTGAAAGTCAGTATTTTCTTAAAAATTGGGAGAAAATTTGGTAATTATTTTCTCAAAGATTTTTTCCTATCCTATTCTTACCATCCTTTCCATCTGACACCACACAAAGTTATTGCAATATTATTGACTATAGTCCTATGTTATTTTATACTCTATATCCCATGACTATTGCTTTGTAACAACCAAAATTAACTTCCCAATCCCTTTCCCTTATTTTACCCACTCCCCCAATCCTCCTCCCATCTGGCAACGAACTGAATGTTTTCTATATCTTTGAATTTGTTCCTGCTTCACTTATTTATCTTCTTCATTGGATTTCACCTATAAGTGATGGGAATTTGCATTTGTCTTCCTCTGTTTGACCCTCCACCCAGTGCCATACCCTCCATGTCTTTGGGTTAAAGCTTTTAATCTATGTAACGTGAAAGTCACTCTTGATAGATATGTAGTTATTGCCATTTTATTATTCATATTTTTATTTATTTATTTTTTCCATCTTAAAGAAGTCCCTTTAACATTCTTTGTAGTATTGGTTTTGTGGTGATAGACTCCTTTAGCTTTTTCTTGTCTGGGAAGCTCTTTTATCTGTCCTTCAATTCTGAGTGATAGCTTTGCTGGACACATTAATCTTGGTTGTAGATCCTTGATTTTCATCACGTTGAATATTTTCTGCCAGTCCCTTCTGGCCTACGAAGTTTCAGCTGAGAGTCATGTGGGTGTTCCTTTGTAAGTTACTACTTTCCTTTCTCTTGCTGATTTAAATTTTTTCTCTTTTGTCTTTAACTTTTGCCATTTTAATTATGTGTCTCAGTATGGGCCTGTTTGGATTCATCTTGTTTGGACTCTCTGTGGTTCTTGGGCTGTATGACTATTTCCTTCACCAGATTAGGGAAGTTTTCAGTCATTATTTCTTCAAATAAGGTCTTGATCCTTTGCTGTTTCTCTTTCCCTTCTGGTACTCCTATGATGCAGATGTTATGCTTGATGTTGTCCCAGAGAATTCTTAAACTATCCCCATTTTTTTTTAATTCTGTTTTCTTTTTATTGTTCTGACTGGGTGTTATCTGCTAGCCTCTATTTCAAATCACTGATCTGTACCTCTGCTTCATCTCGTCTGGAGATTCCTTCTATTCCATTTTTTAAAATTTCCTTTATTGTAGTCTCTATTTCTGTCTGGTCCCTTTTAATGTGTCTTTCTTTATGCTTGTTATCGCTCTGTTGAAATTATCACTAATTGCCTGTCCCCATCTCATTCACTGTGATTTTCTGCTTTTACTTCTTTTGGGCTGTATTGCCTTGTTTCCTCATTCTAGTAGCCTCTCTGTTTGTACATATTCTGCTACTTAACCCAACATTCACTGCTGCAGTTTCTTTGGGGCTTACTGCTAATGCCAGGAGGAAGTTGGGGACAGAGGTCTAAAAGGGTGGGTGGGTCGGGGAGGGCTATCAGGGTTTGCACCTTTACTTTCTACCTAGAGCTGCCTAGGACAGTGTGGGCTTATGTCTTTCTGTTTTTGGTTTGCCCCAAGGACTCTGCCCTGAGTTTTGGTATCAGCTGTCCTATATGCTAGTCCCATCCACTGGACTTGTTGTGGGCAGAGAAGCACACTTATAGACTTTTTTCTCCTTCTCTTTCCCAGCTGGAGAGAGGTGGGGCCACAGCTCCTCATCGCCCCCATTGTTCCCTGCTGCCTCAGAACTGGAGTGAATTCAGGCCCTGCCATCTAGGGGCGCTAGCACTGTTGCCTGCATTTCCTGGGGCCAAAGTAAGGTCTGGTTGTGGCATCTCACAGCCCCAGCTTCTGTGCAAGTTTTTTTCTCTATCCCATGGACTGAGAGAGGTCCAGAATGCTCATGCACCGCCTTCTTTCTCCTCCTTCTCCCAGCCACAGAGTTCCAAGCAAAAACCTACACATGGTCCATGTCTTCATTTCCCCTTCCCTCCTCCTCAGATTACCCCTTTTCACCCACCTGAAGACACTTTAATGCGACGAGCAGTCTCTTAGCTGTGTTTGTGTGTTGGGTAGGGAATCTTTTGTTGAATTATAATTCCATTATTATTAGTTGTAACCTCCAGGGGAGTTTTCCAGGTGCCTCTCACACTGCCATTTTGTCAAGTCTCCTGAATTTTTTATTTTATTGTTTATCAGGATCAGTTTTTATTGACTGTTTTCTCTTGACAGTGGGTCAGTTTTTTGTTTTGTTGTATGTCCATTAATTTTTTATTTTATACTGGAGTTTTTGGTGGCTGTCACCCAAGCCCACCTTTTACACTGCCAGCTATAATATATATCACTCTACAATGTTTTTGACCTTCTTTATGAGATCTCTTCTCAGTTGTCATCCATAGATCTGAACTTACCCATTCTATTATCCACTGACATCCTGATTGTGTGTGCAAATTCACTGAGAAGGCCAAATAATATAGTTGGAGAAAAATGACAGGTTTTGGTGCTAAGCAGACTTCAATCTTAATCTTGATTCTGATACATAACTGGCTAGAGTGTCTTGGGCAAGTTATAAAATCTCTTGGTTTCTTCATATTTCAAATAATCATAACAAATATCCATCTTTTTTTGGGGAGGGGGGATGGGGGTAGTTCCCTGACTGGGAATCAAACCCAGGCTGCAGCATTGAGAGTGCCGAAGCCTAGCCACTATACCACCAGGGAACTCCCAACAAATATCCATCTTAATGGGCTTTAATAAACACTAACAATAATAGAAATAAAGTATGTAGCACATGGTATGCAATAAATCATACCTAATATTATTAAGTACTTATACCATCTAGTTCAAATTTTTCACATCCCATAAAGGACTTCAGTGTCTAACTGGAGAATCCATCTAATGCTATGGCCCATTTACTTCCTTGATTCCACAATTCCATACCTATTCTTCATTTCTGCCCATTTCTAGGGCCATATTCTGAGCTTTTCACCATCTAGAAACACACCACTTTAGAAACTTAAAATTTTAAACTTCCCAATATCCCAAACTTTCATCACAATTTCTCCCCTTTCCTTTTTTATCTTTTCTTCTACAAACTCTTACTGAGCAACTTACTTCCTGTTAGACCTATCAAAATTAATGAAACACATCTCTGTCTTCATGAAGCTTACAGTGTGGTAGAAGGGACTGACAAGTTAACATACAGTCATAAAACTAAGGTTGTCACAATGAGATACCACCTCACACCTCTTAGAATGGCTATTATCAACATAACAAGGAATAACTAGTGTTAGAGAGGCTGTGGAGATAAAAGAACTCTCATACACTCCTGGTGGGAATGCAAATTGGTACAATGAATATGGAAGACAGTATGGTGGTTCCTCAAAAAATTAAGAACAGAATTACCAGGTGACCCACTGTTCACAGTGGACAAGTAATGGAAACAACCAAACTGCCCTTCGATAGAAGACTGGATAAAGAAGCTGTGGTACATATACACAATAGAATATTACTCAGCTATAAAAAAAGATAAAATATTGCCATTTACAACAAAATGGATGGACCTGGAAATCATCATGCTTAACGAAATAAGCCAGACAGAAAAAACAAAAAACTGTAGGACTTCACTCATATGTGGAATATAAAACTGAAAGCAACAAAGAAAAAAAAATGAACAAACAAACAAATAACCCATGGACACAATCAATAGTTTAATGTTTACTTGGGTATGAGTGGGGAGGGGAGGGGAGAAGGGGGACAAGGTGGGAGAGAAGGGAGGGGGAGCTAAATATAAGGTGACGGAAAGAGAAGTCACAGTAGGTGGTGAACGTATTATACAACAAGTTGACAATGCACTGTAGAACTGTATGCCTGAAACCTATGTAATCCTTGCTAACAGATGTCACCCCAATAAGTCTAACAATAAAAATAAATTTAAAAAAAAGAAAAGAAAAGGTGAAATACTGCCATTTGTGACAACATGGATGGACCTGGAGATAATCGTGCTAAGCGAAATAAGCCAGACAGAGAAAAACCAAGAACCATATGACTTCACATATATGTGGAATATAAAACTGAAAGCAACAAAGAAACCAAAACTCATGGACACAGTCAATAGTTTAGTGGTTACCTAAGTGTAAGGTGGGAGGAGGGTGGGGAACTCAAATATATGGTGATGGAAAGAGAATGACTTTGGATGGTGAACACATATTGCAACACATGGACAATGCATTGTAGAATTATACACCTGGAACTTATGTAATTTTTACTAACCAATGTCACCCAAGTAAATTTAACAATAAAGAAATAAAACCATGGTTATTACAAGTTTTTGTACAGAGCAGAGGATGAGTATCTAACCTAGCCTGGAGGAGCAGGCTTCCTGTAGATATTGCCTGAGATGATCTGTAAAGAATAAATAGGACTTAGCCAGAAAAAGAGAGGAGAGAATGCAGAGAGGTTGGCAATTCCAGAGGCTAGAGGAAACCTGACTTATTGGATGCCTGTACACAGTTGAGTCCAGTTGAAGCACACAATGTAAGAGGCTAGAGAAGAAAGTCTTATCACAGGATGGCAACCAAATGGCGCTGTGAGAGGGACCTCTGAAAAACTCCTCTGGAGATTATAACTAATAAAACACCTATACTTCAACCAAGGACCCTCTACACAATCCACAATCACAGCTAAGAAACCCACTCATCACATTAAGGTACCTGCAGAGGGTTAAATAAAGGAGAAATAAAGGGGAAGAGGGGGACACAGCTGCACTTGGGTCCACACTTGGAACTCCACCGCTGCGGGGGGTGGGGGGAGGAGGAAGAAGGTGGTGGGAGAGCACTCTACACCCCACTCAGTCCACGGGAGTTCCACAGGTGGGGTGTGAGATACCGCACCCACCTCACTCTGGCTGCAGGAGGTGCAGACTGGTCTGCAAATCACAGC
Organism: Lyroderma lyra; assembly: GCA_004026885.1. Taxonomy (NCBI): domain Eukaryota; kingdom Metazoa; phylum Chordata; class Mammalia; order Chiroptera; family Megadermatidae; genus Lyroderma; species Lyroderma lyra. Next base: position 56,929 of record PVJL010003944.1, read on the forward strand.
AGCGGTACTTCACTCCAGTTCCCAGAGGATGGGAAGTGACAGGGCAGTGAAGAGCCGTAGCACAAATGCTCCGGCTGTGAAGGAGAAGGAGAGAAGGGGCGTCGCGTGCATTTCTCAGCCCACAGTCAGCTGGTCTGAAAGACCAGCATACAGGAATGACCCCAAGGCTCAGGGCAGAATCTGCACACAGGGCAAACCCAGAACAGAAAGGCACAGTCATGCCCAAACTCCCTGGATGACCCCTGGTGCCACAGGAAGAAAACAAAGCTGCAAACGCCCCTCCCCTACAGACCTCTGCCTGCCCAGTATCAGCAGCAACACCAAAGAAAATGCAGTAGCAAGGGCCCGGAGAGGCTGCAAAAATGAGAACCTTGAGGACAGAAGCTCAAATTAAAGAAATGGGGACAGATGAGCCATCAGAAACAGAGCTCAAGGCAACAATTATAAAAATACTTAAGGAACTGAATGATAATTTCAACAGAGAGACAGCAAACATTGAAGAAGATTTACAAACCATTATAAAGGACCAGACAGAGATAATGACTACATTAACTGAAATGAGGACCAAAATAAAAGTCACTAAACTAGATGAAATAAAAGCACAAAGCAGTGATTAGCAGGAAAAGCCAGCAGAAAACACCCAGCCAGCACAGTGAGATAATAATTTCCAAAAGAATGAAGATGGATTGAGATTCCTCTGGGACTATATCAAACTCAGGAATATCAGAATAATAGGTGTGCCAGAAGGGACAGAGGAAAAGCAAGGAATTAAGAAATTGTTTGAAGAAATAATGACTGAAAATTTTCCTAACGTGGTGAAGAAAATAGACATACATGTCCAAGATGCACAGAGAATCCCAAACAAGATGATCCTAAACAGGAACACAACAAGACATCATAATTAAAATGGCAAAAGTTAAAGAAAAAGAAAAACTTCTAAAAACAGCAACAGAAATGCAAGTACTAAGTTATAAAGGAACATCCATTCAACTCTCAGCTGATTTATCACCAGAAACTTTACAGGCCAGAAGGGATTGGCAGAAAACATTCAACGTGATGAAAACCAAGGATCTACAACCAAGAATAATGTATCCAGCAAGGCTAGCATTCAAAAGTGAAGGACAGATAAAGAGTTTCTCAGATAAGGAAATGCTAAAGAAATACATCACCACCAAACCAGGACTACAAAGAATGTTAGAGGGACTTCTTTAAGATGGGAGGAGGGATGGGAGAGTGTGTAAAATAAGGGAAAAGGATGGAGAAATTTAGTTTGATTTTTAAAGAAAACCAAAAGCAACAAAGAAACAAATCTCATAAACACAGTCAATAATTTAGTAGTTACCTGATGGTAAGGGGAGAGGGGTGTGGGGAAGAAGGGACAGGGACACAAATATACAGGGATGGAAAAAGAACTGACTCTGGGTGATGAACACATAATACAACACATAGAAGATGTAATGTAGAATTGTACACCTGGGACCTATGTAATTTTTACTAATCAATGTCAAGCCAATAAATTTTTAAAAATTTTTTTAAAGGTCTCATCACAAGGAATCTTGCAAGAGCATTTGCCAGAGTTCTAGGTAATGACTATGTGTACCAGGGAAGATGGAATAGAAACAAGTGGGAAAGATTTGAGAGAGATTTAGGGGGCAAAATTGAGAGACTGATGATTAGACCTTGGTGAGAGAAATGTCAGCAAGATTTTTGACTTAAGTGATTGAATGGGTGGTGGTACCAGTTACTAAGAGGACACATAGGAGCAGGTTTTGGGTGGAGGATTATGAGTTTAGGGTTATATATGAGGTGCTGTGGAACAGCAAGGTAGCGATATGAAGTAGGTAGTTGGGTAAACAGGTCTGGTGCTTAGAAGAGAAGCCTGAGTTGGAAATAAAGATTTAGCAGTTAAAGCATAGAGATGGTGGAAGGGACCATGAGAAGAGTAAGATTGTTGAGGGAGCATATGTAAAATGAGAAGATATGAAGATTGGAACACTGAGGTTTAGTTTGTAGATATATATATTTGAAAGTCAATGAATGTTACTAGGAATTTTATAGTCTCAAGAGATGACAATGACTCCATCCTTCCCTCCCCCCAACTTCTCACCAGAAGCAGCCAGGTGCAGATCCTCCAGCAGGAAGAGGGAGCCTTTAGAATCTGGGTGCCGCCCAGGCCAGGGGTTGGCTTGTGCCTGGCTCTGGATCCCTCGGCTCAGCAGAAGGCGGAGGTGGATGGTACTGAAGGCAGGGTGGATGCAGCTGTATGTGTATGGGTGATGTGGCTCCACTAGCACCTCCACGAAGGCTGACTTCCCTGTTGCTGCCTCTCCAGCCAGCAACACTGGGTGTCCCTCTGACAGAAGTAGGTCAACCACATACAACAGCCGTTCAGTCTGCAAGAGAGGAGCAGAGCTTACTGTGGCAGCTCCAGTTGAAGACAGTAATTTGGTGAAAGTAAAAGTCTAGGGATCTTGTCTAAAAGCTGTACTTGCAGAACACTTCATGTGTTCTAGTGAGTGTAAAAACATACCAAAGAATGGAAGCATATGGGCCTCAGCGAGGTCTAGAATGTGGACCCCCCCAGGATACCTCCCCAAGCCCCCAACCTCAGCTACTGCACATTGTCCTCACACCTGGGGAGAAGGATTGAAGGTGCCTGGAACTCTCTTGATGCGGCTGCCCAGGTATTGGCCAGTGAAGGGGACCAGTGTCCCATCTTCAGGAGATACATGTAGATCAAATACCAAGGCTGAGGGCAATGGCTCAGGATAGTTGGAGAGGGAGCTAATAGAACCCCTCAGGAAGGTATCAAAGAGGGGCCAGAGCCTGCTCAGATGATTATACAGACAAAAATGTCAGGTGGTTACAATTTATGACATACTCATACCCTCTACCCACCCCAACAGAGATGTCACTTGGGTTTTGACTCCCACAGTCCAGTCCATCCCAGCCCTCTGCATCCCTTATCCCCAATCCCTGTTGGTACCTGGAGGGAAGGTGGGCTCCAAAGCCCCAGATCAAGGAAAAAAGAAAGCTGCTGACAACCAGCAAGTGCTCCCTGCGCTTATTAGGGACATGATCGCTGTCAATCTGGGACTGGTTTACAGAGCTGCTCTTTGAGGACTTGAAGCTTTGGGCTACAGGATCACTATAGCTGAGGTCTTCTGCAAAGATCACCATGGCCAGAATAGGAGCCCCAGTTGGAAGAAGTGCAGGTGGGGGATATTAGAGGTTGGCTCTATTACTTCTCACTTTCAGTCCCCAAGCCCAAGCCCACCAAAGAACCCATGCTCCAGGCTCCAGCCATTAGCCCTCTATTCTCAAAGCTCCATAGTTCTCAAACCAGCCCTCTCTTTCTCTTCCCTTTACCTGGGATATGTGCCTTTTTTCCCTTATCTATGTGCAGGTGGAGGTCAAGCAGACAATGCAAGAGGCGAGACAGGCTGGTGACTTCAGCCACACCTGGGCAAACAGCCTTCTGCCCATGTGCCTGAAGCAGGGAACTGGCACCCTGGAAGGTAAGGAATTGGAAAGTTGCAGGTACCAGCACTTCAGCCAGGTGGTTGAGCTCTGTGACCGTCTGGGGTTGCAGGTGGTACTCATGGGGCAGGGTTGCCATCAGGATGCTAAGCATTCCCTGCCAAGTCTGTTCCCCACCACACCAGACAAGGGCACAACGGCCCACCACGGTGGGGGACATGCCTGTTGCATCTCCCACCTCCATCAGGAGAAAAGTACTTGGGGGTCGTTCTATCTGCTGACCATTGGGGAGGGTAAGCTGAGGGGAGTCACTCAGGAGGCAAGTGACAGAGTCCAGCCAAGCAGCACTGGAGGCTCCGTCACATATTATCCAGTGTTGGATCCCCACCGATTCCTGTGCCTTCCTCTTTGGATCCACAATCTTATACCGATTGGCTGCACAAAGCAGCCTGGGAAAGACACCTTGGTGCCAGCAGGAGCCCTCTAGCCATCCCAGGAACTCCTGGGGGCTGAGGACACTGGGATACAGGTGCGTAATTTCCACAGGTAGATAGCCCTGTGTTGAGGTGTCCTCCGTGGCTGCCAGCCGATTCTGGATCTTAAATAAGCTGTGCCAACAAGTGGTCTTGCCACTGCCTGCAGGGCCCAGGAGCAAAACGCCCGAGGCCTGGCACAGGGCCTGGCTCAGCTGCTCCAGGGACCCCAAAATATCAGGGCTAGGATGTAGGCCTGCTTTCCGCAATTCCTCCACAAGGAATGGCTTCCTCAACCTGTGGGTCACAGGCTCTGCCAGCACCTGGCTGGCACTAGGGAAGATCCCACAGAGCAGCTTTTGGAGGTTGTGAAGATGGACCCCATCGAGGATGCTGAACAGTGGTGAGTGTAGCATGGCACGCAGTAAGGCAGTCTCTTCGATGGCAGCTAGGCTGTGGGACTGCTGGGAGTTGGGGTTCTCCTTGGCCACATTTAGAGCCTGTATCATGTCTGCCAGTACCTGCTTGAGCAGTGGCAGGCGGCAGGGCAGGGGCCTAGACACAAGCTCATGTTCTAGGGAGAAGAATTGGGATAGACGGGTAGCCATACAGGAAGCATCCTGTATCCCTGCACCCAGGAGCGTCAGCTCTGCTACTTGCTGTAGGTTAGGCAGTGTCAATGCCACAGGCCTCAGTAGCAGGTGCAGGTTGACAGGCAGCGCAGGACTCAGGGCATGCAGCGTCAGGAGACACCCATAGCCAAGGCGCATATACACGTGATGTTTCTCGAAGAAGCCACTGCCAAGGAGCTGGAGGTGGGTGGGGTTGATGGTGCTGGGACTTCGGGAAGCCTCCTGGTAGAGTGGGGCATAGAGGTCACGCAGTTCAGCCAGGCGGTGGCCCAGGGCAGAAAGCAAACCAAGGGGCAGGTGCTGAGCTGCCTCCAACAGCAGCCAGGCACCACCCTGGAGGGCACCGTTCAGGTAGTTGCTCAGGCTTCGGGCCTCGATTTGAGGCAAGCAGGGCATTATCACCAGCTGGCGCCCCAGGGCATATGCCAGGCTCTTCACTGTGGCTACCTTGCCCACACCATCAGGGCCCAGTAGGGTTCCACAGGCCACTTCCTCCAGGGCCAGTAACAGTACCAGGGCTGGTCTCTCAGGCAACAGGCTAGGTAGAGACCCCAGTCTGGGACCCAGGTACTCATAATTGTACAGGAAGGACCGGCCCAGCACATCTATCCAGCATGCAGCTGGTGACAGAGAAGTCTCAGTAGATGCAATAATCTTGAGGCTCTGCAGGGGGCTTTGGGGGATAGTGTGATGTGGACCCAGGTGGTATTTGAGTTGGCGGGCCCAGTGGAAGTCTGCCAAATCACTAACCTGGTGCTCCTTCAGCAGCTGTGCTATATCCCGGTGAGTCACTGCCATGACCAGTAGGGCACTGAGCAGGCTGGTCTGGCGGACAGAAGGCAGGGGCTGCCCACCCTGAGAGGCCCTTTGGGCCCGTACAAAATGCACCAGTACCTCCAGCTTGCACAGATGAGTGGGGACCATGGCCACGGTCCTCCCCTCAAGCAGAGCCTCCTCCATCTCAGCCCACCATATCACCTCCTCTGCCACCAGCACACACTGCCATGGGAAGGCCTGAACTAAATCCAGCCAATGTTGCACATACAGTTGTGGGGACGACTGGCTTTGCTGGGGCAGCTCCTTGAAGGCCTCATCTAAGGATGTGCCCACAGCCAGACGGGCAGACACAGAGTCCTGCAGCATGTGCACCAATGCCAAACGCAGACACTTCTCTAGAGAGGCCAGCCATTTGGGGAGGTCTGGATGCAGGGGAAGGGATTCTTGCAGCTTCACCTCCTCCCCACCTGCCCCTAGCACTACAAGTGCTTCCACCTGAGTCTGTGTACTTGGCCTTGACTCCTGGTCATCCATGTTTCTATCTATTGGGGTGGACTTGAAGCTCACGGCACGCACATGAGGAAAGCAGCGTCGTACCCATATCTGGGCCTCACATGACTCCAGTGGGGCAGCCAGCAGGGCCACCAGCTCACTGTCACTGAGGAAGAAGAGGCGGGGGAAGTGAGCACAGAACCCATAGAGCACACTCTCCAGAGCAATAATGATGCCTTCCAGCTCCACTGAGCCTGCTTGCAGCAGTTGCTGCAGCTGCTGGCCTTGAAAATGAGGGTTCCGCTTGGCACTGGGCACTATAAGTGACAGAACCAGAGGGTCAGCCACAGAGAGCCCCATCAGGGTCCGATACTGATCGTCCATGGCCTTGAAACGGGAGTCCTGTGGTGAGGGAGCAGGTAAAAGTGAGGGCAGATATGAATGGGTAGCTCCCCGCTTCTACCCTGCACCCCACTATTCAGTAGCCTTTGTCTACCCTGCCTCACAGCCCATCCTTACCAGGTCAGAACTGGGAAACTGCATCTTCATCTCATACAGAACTTTATTCAGAAAAATCCACTTCTGCTGGAAAGTCACCCACACCTCCAACACTTCACCTGTGTAAGCAGCCAGAGGAACACTGGAGGGACACTAGGGTTCTAGCTTCTACAAGGGGCTCCAGCCTGGTCCTGACCTCTCAAGCTGCCCTACCCCAAAACAGTCTGCTCAGCAGGACCTGGGGACTTTGCTTGGAGGAGAGAAAACTTTCACTGTGAATAAAGACCTGCTTACCTCCACCCAAAGTAGCCATGAAGGAGATCCTCACTGTCTTTCAGATCTTTCTCATCCAAATCCCACCTCTCACCCCATCTCTCTCTGGGCCATTTCACCTCAGGTTCCATCCATCAGCCCAGCTAGGGGCTTGCACTCACCCAGGCCACGCATGATAGTCACCCATTCCAAAGCTGTTTTGTATAAGTCTCCTGAGTTTTGGATGGCCAGGATCTTGAACAACACCTGAAGACTTTCCTGGATAGAATCCTGTAGGCTGTTGTAATCTAAGGAAGAGTGGGCTCCAGCTAGCTGAGCTGAGCTGAGCTGGCAGTCAGATGAGGCAAGGGCAGGGATGACTAATACCACAATACACTGAAACTCATAGATCTCAAGTTATTCTCTAGAAGACCCAAACATTTTTTTCTTCCACTAGTTGAACTGTGTGTTCACCAAGAGCCAGAGTGTGTTGGAAAACCTGTTTATGTGAGTTATAATTTCAATTACAGAACTTAATCTAATATGTTAACCACTGAAATATGGGTGGGAAGAGTTGGTTCTCTGGAAACCATGGAAAGCTTCAGTAAATGAGTTGATAAAAACATAATATTAAATTAAATATAGGTCAGCCAATTTTTAAAAACTGGGAAATTATAATGAAAATGAAGAAAAATTCTAGACTCAAGTAACTTCACAAATGTCTTCATGTCATTGCTTAACTTTGCAGAAACTGAAATTGGAAATAGTAGACAACGCATCAATGTGAGAAAGATAGTGAGGAACTTCTGTTAGTTGAATGCAAATAAAAGAACAAGCCCTTGTCTTAGGTTAAAAGATTATAAATAAATACAAGGGCTGTCTGGAAAAAATCCAGCCATAAATGAATCTATTTTTCATATTACATGGCTGGGTACTTCCCGGACAGCCCTCGTATACATTTATATGTTTTAAGCTAAAATAATTCTAAACTATGTATGCATCATAATTTATGATTTCCCTATGTGCCTAACCTTCTTAACTAGCCAGTCGGATTTCAATTGTGTTGGATAAGAGAATTTCTCCTCTACTGGCAATTCCCTAACTAACTATACTATCTTGGGTGTCTGTACATATAAGCTGTTCTCTCTCCCTGGCACGCCCTTCCCCCTTTGAAAGTTTAAAAAACTCCTTTTCCTTCAAAAGTCAGGAAGAGGCCTCTCCCTAAGGGAAGAGAAGATTTCTCTGATTCTCCCTGGTCCTTTGAAGCTGTCCTCTTTCTGAGATTCTACTGCCCTCAGTTAGGTGCTCCATCATTACTTATCTCTATTCTATTGTCCCTCTCTCACTAAACTGAGAACTCTTGAGGGGCAGGACTTCTGTCTGTAAACTTCAGCATCTCCTGTATTTGGCTCAAAGGAGATAGGTGAGTTTGATGATGGAACAACAAAGGAATGAATGAGTGGGGTAAAAGATCAGCCAGCAGGGTACAATCTATAGGACAAGGGCATTGAAATGTGGAGAGAGGTGATTATAGGAGTTTCTTAGTATACCCAGAAAGGGAAGGGCCTTTGCTGAAGAAGCTAGGCATTAGATGATGAGGACTCCCAAGAAGATTAAGATTGCATAGGAGCTAAATGGGAGACACTGCCTCAGAACAGAATGCTGTCTCAGGCTGTCCAGGAAGATTGGGACCAAGCTAGAGAAGCCAGATCTGGCAGGGTTTGGTGGACATAGTGGATGAACATGGCTCCCCACAGGGGGCTTTCACTGGGCCATAAGAGCTGGGTCTCACCTGAAAGGATGAAGGTGCCACTGTCCTTGGCCACTACATCCCAGTGAGGGCTGTGGAGCACTGGCCTCTTGGAGCGCTCCAAGGCTGGGGGCTCATAGGGTACATGCAGGATGAAGTTGAGCAGTCGCAGCTTACGCAGTTCCCAGACCCTCTGCAGCCGCTGCAGGGTCTCTTGGGCATGAATTTTCTCATTTTCACAATGCCAGATCTGGAACAACCAAGTCTCAGAAATCAGGAATGGGTAACGACTCAGGGGAGAGCACTGGAGCTGCGGGACTCAAGGGCCAGGGCTTGGGGGCGGGGGGTGGGGTGGAGGTCTCAGAGATGGAGAGTGGGACCATGAGGCATCAAAGACAGGCCATCAGCAGCATAACCTGAACCAGGGCTGCTGCCCTGAAATCCACTCTTTTGCAATGCTCCAGCTGAGCAGACAGTACCTCAATCAGCTCCTGCTCTTTCGGGACAGGGTAAGTGTTGGGGGACGTCTGCCATCTTATGTGACCGCAACTTTGGGGCTGCCACCCACTTTCCTTCCCTTAGCGGGGAACATGTTCTCATTCACAGAGAATCTGAAACCACCCATTAGATCTTGTATGCTCCCAGCAAGCCAGTAATCTCAACCCTCCCACCCATCCACTCACAAGCCTATCTACGACCTCTTGCCTCAAAGGGCTGCTGGGCTCAACTGGCTATATGAGAGCTTAACAAACATGTTCTGGACTTGGACTACCTCTCTCCCTCCAGGGGGGTCCCACCTGATTGAGTAGATCTTCAAACTCCAGCAGTGGATAAGTGAACAGCTGGCCCAGTGTTAGGAGTTCTACATTGAGACTGCCAAGCCCTAAAGCTGAAGGCAGAGGGGACAAGTCAGAGCAATACTGGTATATGGCAGAGTCTAGCCCATATCCCAAAGCCCAGCCCAGTGCAACTTCCAGGTGGCAAATCTCAGAGTACAACATAGAACTGATTTCCAAACCTAAGGCCCAGAGCACAGTGCAGAGTCCAGAGTTGACCCCAGCCTGAGCCAGCCCAGGTTAGCAGGGAGGACTCGCATGGTGGTGCAGGGGTGGGGGAGTACAGTGCTTGGGGAAAGGTCATGAAGTAACCCAGGAAGAAAAGGCGGTTCTAACAGGAGTAGCAGGTATCTGAGCTGTTGCATCACCCTTAACTTTCCCCTCTGATGGCACCCAAACACACCTCGCGAGAGGGCTTGGAGGTTGCGGCTCTGTAGCTGGAGGCTGCCCAGCTTGGTAAGCAATGGCAGGTAGGCGCGGAACTCCTCCAGAATGTGCACACAGCACTGCAGAACTGGGCTGTGCAGCCCCAGGGTGGCGCTCATCTGGGCTGCCTCTGTCAGCCAGCTCTCTGTCTTCTCCTGAGCCACAGCCAGGCTGAACTGTAGGGAAAAGTGCTCACTATGAGCTGGAGACCCTTCCACACGAACCCCCTGCAAACTCCACTCCTAGGCAGGAGTCCAAGGAAGGGTGTTGGCACCTTGGCAAAAGCCATGCACTTCCATTCACTGATGTTTTCAGAGATGACTCGGTACAGATGCCAGATGCGCTGCTGCTGCACAATAGGACGGGTTCCACAGATTGGCAAGGGCACAGGACTCTTATCCCCTGTGAGACAGGGCTGGCTGAGGCCTGGGCTGTGTGTGGGATGGGGTAGAGCCTGCTGGGGAATGGTCAGTCAAGAGCCCATAATGACAGAAGGGAGGGTCCCAAAATTTCCAGGGTTGGTGGTGGAGGTGGGGGTGGGGGGTCCAAAATTGTTCAGTACAACAATGGAGGTGGGGACAATCCAAGGGACAGTTATTCCATGGAGAGAATATCTGGGAAAATGTGATGGAAATGAAAGGGAAGGGTTCCTCTTCTATTACTCTCTGTCTCACTTATTCCACTCAGGCCACAACAGACTATTTACTGTTGCTCAGATACACCAGGCATGTTCGCTCCTATTGACACTTAATTCTGGAACTCTCTTCCCTCAAAGAACCATTTGGCTCACGCCCTCACTAAATCCAATTCCTTGCTCAAACCTCATCTATGCAGCCCACTCCTTTAAAAACATTCCCCACAGCCTTTCTTATTATTAGGGTGGGTAATAAATTCCTGCTTTTCTAATTGTTAACTTTGTACTTTGATGCTCAAATTGTCCCTGATTTGGCCAGTTGGTGTCCCTTCTGTGCACTTAACATGCTCTCACCACTTTATAGAAGAACTTAACACTTCCTTACTTTCTGGCTTAAAAGATATTCCAGGCTCATCTTGTACCTATCCTGCCACAGCTCTGGAATTCTCCATTGCCTGAGGAGCCCTGGCTCCTTTTAGTGGGAATGATATTAGAAATTAAGATCTGGGCAGTTTGGCTCCTTGCTATTGGGGTGTCTTTGCTTCTGGGCCTCTTCAGTAAACAGAGTTAGGAGATACATTCATGTATATATATATACATATATGCATACAATTATATACAAATATACATTTTCACGTAAGTATGCATACACATATAACAGGTGTATGTGTGTTTTAAAATGCAATGAAAATTATAGAGTAGATATCACAGAAAATGGAAGCATATAAAACAAGCTCAGGATATTTCCCCAGAACTCAGAAAGAATAAAGAAATGAGTGATAGTGAAGAAGATAAAAGAAATAAAGGAGAGATCCAGAAAATCCAACATGCAAATAAGAATTCTGGAAGGAGACCAGAGCAAATAGAAGAGTCATTATCAAATAATCAATAAACAGATTACCTACAAAGGAAAAAAAAAAACCTGGTTGATATCTGATTTGTCCACACTATCAGAAGGCAATGATGCAATATCGAAGTTTGAAGAAAATATTCTGTGACTTCATAATTCAATATTTAGCCAAACTGTGATATGAGGACACTAGAAAGTCATTCTCAGCATAGGAGCTTAGAAATTCCTTCCTTATAAAAAAGAAATATTATAGCCATCTAAAGAAAGAATGAAAACACTGAAAAGATGTGGTATTTAAAAAAAAACTGGTAGTGATAAGCAAAATCAGGAATCCTTAGATGTCAAAATAGTTGTTAACATGGCTATAAAACAAAGCAAATGAAAGTAATGAATAAAAGGTACACAATAAAAAATAGAGAGTAGTATTAATAATCTAGGATTAAAATCCTAGATTATTTTAACAAAACCTGGGACTTTGCTAAGGAAATAGGGATGAAAGAAAGAAGTAAAAGCAATGCTGTGGGGTTTTCTGAGCATAGCATCATAGGGCCCGTGACCACTAAGCTGCTTTTTCACAAACATCTTCAAACCTAACAGGAAAGGTCATGGTCTGTTGTTTATGTCAGTTAGTGGTCTATGGGATTGAGGGTCTCCTGATACTTAGCCACAAAGAAAAAGTCCCTTGCTTGAGGATGGCCTCAACACCTCACAGTGGGCCAAATGGCCCTGGGACTGGGGGTGACCATGGACACAGATGTTAACAGTTGGTAGTTGGTCAAGAGGCAACTCAGAAGCAAGTGATATAAGTAATTGACAGAAGTGACTGCATCTTAGGGGGAAAATCCTTGAGCCCACAAAGTTTGCTACATGCAGACAGGAACCAGCTGCACCACTGTACAGAAGGGCTAAGACCAGTAGGTCTGTCCTAGTCTCCTCCTGTGGGCCAATGAGGTCCTCACCAGCTGCCTTGCTATACCACATTGGCTGCAAGCAATGACCATGGAGCATGAAGACCTATGTGTATCTGGGATCTGCTGTCTAGTATAGGGCTGGGTTGAACAGAACTACACAGAAACCAAGTACTACAATGAAGACACCTTTACATTTTCCTGCACAGGATTTTAGCCCTGTTGCCCTATCACATTCTAATAGAACATTCATCTGTTTGCCTTCCCTTCCAGACTGTGAGCCCCCTGTCTTCTCACTCTAAGCACAACACTTATATCCAATGTAAGAAGATTTTGTCCTAAATTTTCATTTAATAAAAGAGACTGATGAAGGTATGAGATTCGCAAGACTTGCTTAGGGTCACACAGGACACAGGACCCTAAGGGAGTCACAACCTCTCAGTTGGAGGGTCTATCACGGGATGGTAGTGGAGGGGGCGGGTATCCTCAGTACCCGTGAAAGTGGCATAGGCATGGTGCAGTTCACTGAGGTGGCTAGCTGTGTTCTGGAATTGATGCTCCAGGGAGATGAGCTGGTGCTCAGTGCTCCTCTGCTCTTGTGCAGGGTCCATGAAGGGGCCAGACAGGGCCTTCTCAATCAGGCCTTCCAGCTCTGCCAATGCTGCCGCTATCAGCTGCTGCAGCTTGGGCACAATGGCATGTCGCTTGCTGAGCAGAAACTCTGAGGCCTGGCTTCTCTCAAACTGAAATGCCTCCCACATATCCAGAAGCTGTGGGGCAAGCAGAGGGCAGTCAAATCGATGTGGTTGTCGGGGAGGGAACTGGGAGGAATGGGTAACTCTTTAATTGCCTTCTCACCGAGATATCCAGAGCCTCATTCTCAGCACTAAAGGGGCTAAAGTGGTTGCGGATGAGTTCATGGAGTGACCGTATGTATTCCATTCGCTCCTCCAGCTTGGTGTACTGGTCATTGGCCTCGTTCAACTGCAGGGGCCACAGCATGAAATTAGCACCCCCACAACCTTGCGTACCATTTTGGGGACATCTGTGAGGGGCACTCCCACTTCTAGACCCCAGCAGCTGTCTTCTAACCCACTGGGAACAGGGAACATCTGGGATCAGATCCCCTTCTGACCCAGGTTTCTCTGAAGACAGCACAGTTCCTCCCCCACCCTGTTGACAGGGAAACAGATCCCTAGCTCATGGTCACACAGACCAGAACTTTATTTCTGAAAGCAGGGCGGTATCACTGTCATCCCACTTGGGGCCCCCCACTGCTGTGAGGAAACTGAACCAGGCAAGTAGTATGAAAATCAGCAAGGGCAGATGACATATGTGAGCACAGTTTAAGATCAATCCCCATTGGGAGCTCATCTGAGACCTGAAGAGACTATGCTGAGCATCTGAGTCGCATGGGCCCTGGGTAGGCTGGGAAGGAAGGAGGAGGAGAGCCCACCTTCTGGGAGCACTGGGCAATGGTGTGAATATCTGAGTTGATGGTTTGGAAGACCTTGATGAAATCTGTGAGCTCTTTCATTAGTTGCTGGTTGTGGCTCCAGCACTCATTCTGTACTTGTACAAGAATGTCCTTCCTGATGCTCTCCAGCTTGGATTCTGAAGACAGGAGAGGGCTAGGTGTTAAGGAATGCACAAAAAAGAAGGGGTACTATGAGAGTGATGTGGGTCCAGAATGGGAGCGGGAAGGGGAAGACAGATGATTAATTCATTCTCTCACTCAATAAACACTTACTAGACCCCTGCCCAGTGTCCAGTCAGCTGCTATATGCCAGGGCCTGTGCTGGGTAAGTGAGTGAGACAGAAAGGGTTTCTACCCTTAGAAGCTCACAATATGGTGGCAGAGACAGATACACACACACACACACACACACACACACACACACACACGTGCAAATAATTATCAACCACTGTGATAAATGCTCTATGAGTGCCCAGAAGTTCTCAACTTGGAGCAGTGAAAGGAGAGGAGGCCTGAGGAGGCTAGGAAAGGCTTCCTTGCAGAGGGGAACATTGGAGCTAAAGGTGTTGAGTAGTTAACGCTCCAAGGGGCAAAGGCATACCACATAGATGAAACAACATGTGCAGAGGCATGGGAATGACATGTTCATGAATAGCAGAATGCCCTACCAGAGACGAAAATTTTCTGTTTGGGGAGTCTTACTGCTTCTGCTCTAGTAGAAGAGATACCAAGAAGAGTGTGTAATCTGCTTTTTGTTTTTAAGAATTAAAGGGAAGAAGCTGTCAGGTAGATATGGGGCTAGGAAATAATCTTGGAAGCTGCCTTTGGTTATATGAACAGCCCAGTTGTTTCCAAGGGCATGAATAATGCCAATATGGGACCGCATCGAATCTAAGATCTGCTGATTTTAGGAGGCATCATTATTTTATATGCCATGGAGAAAGTGATGGCATGTAAACTCTGACATGCCGTCAATTATAACACACCTCTTACGTTCAGAGGCATTGAATAAAGTAATGCACAGGAGAGCAAAGCACAATATAGAAATACAGTATGTAGTATACCATGAAATATAGTATAAGAGTGCTTACTACATGCCAGATACAATTTCAACCACTTTACTTGTATAAACCCATTGGGGTAGATATGACTATTATCCCTATTTTACTGATAAGCAAACAGGCTCACAGAAGTAAAGTAATTTTATCAGTATTACACAGTGGCAAAACAAGGATTCAATTAGGCAGCCTGGCTCCATTCTGTTATATTTTGTTTTGAGGGGTGAAAATTAAATCAATTTCCCCTATGAGCATCTCTTCAACTTGAAAGTGGGATAGTGAGTTCCAGGAACAGATAATTGAGACATACTGGGTGGGTAAAGCCCTTTTGGAACCAAAAGGATTGGGCACCAATAGTTGAGAATTAGAAAACCAATCGAGGGGCACCCAAGGTTGAATAAAATATAAGCATGCGAATTTATCCTTTTCAAACTATCTCTCTGGCCTATGACAGTAGCTAGACCATTGCCATGGTGCTGCTTTTGGACCAGCTCTTGCAGGCAGGTGAAGGCAGACAGGAGCTCAACAGCGACACTCTGTGGTTTAAAGGAGCAATGGACTGATAAAATACTGGGACTGGTGTTAAAGTAGGAGATGGATGGGTAAACAGATTTGAGATAGTATATTAAGGAGACAGAAGAACTGAAAGGATTTAGCATCAGGTTGAATATGGTGGGTAAAGTTAGGGAGAGAGAAAAGTAAAAGATGAAGTCAAGTTTCTAATGAGGGCAACTCACCAGAGTGGGTAATTATATTCAAGGGAGCACAGGTAGAAGAATGACAGAGTTAGGGGTAAGAAGATAATATTAGATCATCAAAAAGGATGACAGCAGACAGAAAGGAATAAGGTATAATGAAAAATTAAGCACTTACTGCATGCCATACTCAATGTTGAGAGTATTTAATCTTCCTTGCCATGACCCTGTGTGTGATTGCATTATTCTATCCATGTTATAAATAAAGACACCAAAGCTCAGTGATCTGAGGTCACATAAACCAGTGAAAAACAGATCCAGGATTCTGAACCCCATGCTTTCTCTCTCCATCTGCTCCTTTTGAAGAGGCCAGTTGAGCCTGCACTAAGGGTCAAGAAGCCAACAAACTAGAAACACAGGCTTTCCAAGCAACAGCAAAGTAAGAGCTGCTCCAAACAGGGTCGAAAAAAAATTAGGTCAATCATTGTTCTTTCTTAGCATTGTTCTTTCCTTGCCAGCCTGAACCCTTGAACATTTAGGACAGGGATGGGGAAAGATTGGGGGCATTTTGTGGCTCATAAGATCCCTAACAGGGCATGTGCTTCATCTGTTGAAGAACAAAGGCTGGGAGGGGTAGACAGGCAAGTACTTTCAAGCAAACTTGTTCAGGCCCAAGCTCCAAGGCCGCCTACCTTCAAAAAGAAAGCAGGCTTGGGGGCTGTGGGTCTGAGCATATCTTGTCTCTGCAGGAAGTAGACACTATTGGTTATCACCATCCTTAGGAGTGGGGTGAGGAAAGAGAAAAATCTTCCCATTTCCTGGAAGAACAAATCACTGGCTTCCCAATCTATCCATTGTGAGCCTCTCCAAGATCAGCTCCCAAATGGAGGCACTTAACTAGTAGACAAAAGCCTGAGATATCCTTCCATGGGAAGGGAGAAAGAAATAAGAGGAACAAGATTAGGCCTTAAATGAGATTCCTTCCAGGGAGATCAACAACTGGGCCTTGCCTGGGGGCAGGGGCAAGTAGAAGCAAAAGGAGGAGAGATATGGAGAAATCAGATAGAGTGGGCTTGACCTCCACCTTCCATGTGGAAGGGAATTCCTTGCAGGTTGCCCTTGTGATAACATGAGCTAGTCATACAGCAGAGTAGAAATCACAGTGTGATGTGCTGTGGCAAAAAGAGGATAAAATATAACATTCCCAAGTCCCCCCACAGTTCCCAAAAGACAGGGGATACAAAAGACAGTCGAGAGTTAATAGCCAGTGGACCCAAATGGGGTTCCTGTGTTAAGGGGCAAGGGATCCTAAAGTAGAAGCTATGGAGTGGTCAGCTTAAGACAAAGACTAGATGAAGAATTCACTAAAACTCCAAGGACCTCAGTGCCAGCAGAAGCCAGTGCAGGACCAAGTTAGTAAAGGTAGACACTCTGGGCTCCTACAAACCCTTGTTATACCAACTCAGGACACATCTGCAGCAGAAGCAGCAATACCAGAAGGAGGGTAGGGACCAGATAGGATGCATTACACCTCAGTGAAGGTTGACAGAAGTCAACAAAAAGAAGAGCACACAGCCCAGCAGCCCTCTCCAATGCCAGATATCACTTTGGGGAGGAAAAGGGGCTGAGGAAACCTGAGAAAAAACAACCCAGAACTGTAGTATGAATTTTGAATTGATGGAATACCCAAAATAGTCTGAATTAAACCAAAAGTACTGCTTTAAAGTGAAAAGTGCTTTCACTTCCAATTGGAATACATGTATTCTTTCAACATCAGCTTGGAAGTTAGGACTACAGAGTAAAGACAAGATCAGTTAAAGACAGTAACTTTTTACACATGCTAATTATAGTGTCAATTTTTACTGCTACATGTGGGGAGAGGGCACCCTTAACTCCTGAGAATCTCAGTAAAGAAACTAAGGAGCAGGCTAAGATTTTTCTCACATTTGGTTTGAACTACTTCCACACCACAAGAACACAAAGCATCAGGTGACAGAAGCATGATTCCAAAGGAGTATGGGGAGTGAGCAGAACCAAAACAGATGAAGAGGTTGTCCTCTGTGATGCTCACACCTGCAGTTGCAAAAGGAAGGGGCTGTGGGAAGCTCTACAGGTACAATGAGTGGCCTGCACCTAAGGTCATTGGAGGACATTCCAGGCCCAAGGAAGTACATGTGGATGAGATAAGGAGGCAGAAGAAAAGAAGGGAAAGTAAGCAGCACTCACCCATCTCTGCCCGTACATCATGACAGCTCAGCAGCAGTAACTTGCCTTTTGTGATCAACTCATTAGGTATATTGGAGACACGGGCCTGCCAAATGTTCAGGCAGCTCACCAGCATCATGTAGTTCTTGATAGGACAACCTTTAATAGATTCCAGCTTCTGAGACTCCCAGGCTTGCAGAAACTCATAAATGCCTGTCATCCAGTGATAGTCCCTGCAGAATTCCTGCACCTCCCACAGCACGCCCTAGCAACAGACAAGGTGCTTAGGGCGGATGTGGATGGCTATGACGAAAATTGGTAGGCACCATTCTAGTTCTTAAGCCCCTGCACTCACCTTCAGCAGGGCCTGTTGTATAGTCAGTGCCTGCTGGATTCGAGGGTTATTGTCCAGGTCCTTTTGCAGCTGCTTGTAACTGGGGGGCAAATACTGACCCCTTAAGCGGTATCCACGGACCTCCAGGGCTTCAGTAATTGTGTGAGACTTCCAGGGCCACACCAATCCTACATTTGGGCCACAGAAGATGTGCACAGCACCGCTGGACTGGCCCTGGGACTTGGGCATCAGAGATTCTGTGTTCGAGTCCTCCTCTTCATCTTCGGCTAGTGGGACACATGTCATAATAATGGTTCATGAGTGCCCTTCAGGGCCCACACACAATCTCCCTCTCTAAAGTGTGTGCACACATATTACACATATACACAGACACACACAGACACACACACACACACAACCCCCTGCCTGCTCATGAGTGAGTTTACACATACATCTATATTACAAACACAGTACACCAGACCCACCCAGGGAATTTATTGGTTAGGATTCAGGTGCAAAGAAGAGAATTTACTCTAGACAGTATAAGAAAAAATGAATTATTATGAAATATTAAATGGGTTGTGAGTATGTGGAAGAGTTGTAAAACAAAAATACTCTAGCTGCAAGGGTGTCTAGCAAGTGTAGTGCTCCAGCCTCTGCAGAGCAGAGGAGGAGATGGGAAAGGGTGTTGAGCAAGACAGTCCTCAGTATCTGCCTTAAAGGGTATAACTGAGCCTGGCCTCTTCTTTACCTTCTTAGGAACTGATTAATTGCCTGTTTCAGTTTTTGTGTTAAAACTTTGTACAAAAGGCGGGGGGGGGGGGGCATCAGAATTTTCAGAAACTAGATCCTTACTATGAACACTTAAACACTATAATGCTCCCCAACCCAACCCCACTGTGCAGACTTCAGAATCTCTTATCTGTACTCATTTTCTAAGTGAGATCATCCACATTCATTGTTTTAAATACCATTTATTTGCTCCTAAATTTATCTCTAGATCAGCTCTCTCCCTGAATGCCTGTCTCATTTAAACACCTGCCTACTGCACATCTCTACTTGGATGTCCAATACACACCTCAAATTTAACAGGGCCAAAAATGAGCTCTGATTTCTCCCTCCCAAAATTGCTCCTCTGCAGTCTTCCAACTTCAGCAAATGGGAACTCCATCCTTCCAGTTGCTCCAGTCAAAAACTAAAGTCATTTTTGACTCTTCTCACACACAATACATCCAACTAACACAAGATCCCATTGGCTCTACATTAAAAATATATCAGGAATCCAACCAATTCCGCCCACCTCTACCACTGCCTGGCTCGCTCTCCCTGGCCCAGCCCCCTCTCCCCAGCCCAAGTCACCATCAAATCTCACTGCAATTTTACAATACCCTTCTACCTCATCTCCCTGCTTCCACCCTTGCCTTTCTCCAGTGTTACCTCACCCCCTGACTTTGCTTGAGAATGGGATGCTTATAATTGTAGCTTGTCTTGAAATTACAAGGGAGTAAGCCTGAGGATGTAAAAATATTGTTGATCACAGCCTCTCTTACCACACACACACCCTTCTAAGAGGATCTGCCCTTATCTATAGCTAAAGGAAGGAGTTAGGGAGGGATATAAAGAGACTGGTACTTGATGACACTTTTAAACCAGTGAACCAACCCTGGAAGCACCTACTTAACAACTTCTTGTTATGTGAGATCAATATTTTTATTGTTTAGGCCACTTTTAGGTGTATGCCACACTCAAGTTAGAGCTGCCTCATCCTTACCCCAGGCCTGACTCTATGGCAATGCCATTAGCATGCTGCATGTGCCCTCCCTACTCCTTCCACCCTTCATAATCCCTGCCTTGGTCTCCTTAAATACCTTCAGAATACAGGAAATCCAAGGAAGTCTTCGGGTCTGTAGATTGCATTACCTTCATTCCGCAGTATGGAGAAGAGGCAGAAATGAAGAACAATGAGGATTCAGATCAGACTGAGAGCTTCTGATTACACAGACTATAAAAATTAGGAATTCCTATAGCCAGCCCCCTAACCAATCCAGAATACCTTCAGAGCAGAGGTTTTGACAGACTGTAGGATCCCAGTTAGAATCTGACTCACTTTTTCAATACAGGGCTCATGAGACAGCTGGCCACAACTGTCAAAGACCAGCTGTGCTGAGAGAAAGGGTTTCTGCCTTGGGGCCTGTAAAGAAGGGTCAGGAGAGGTCATGGAGCTAGATGTCAATATCTGCTTCCCGCCATCTGGCCTTTGATTGACTGCCCACCTCCACACATGCCATCACCACCTCACCTGTAGGATGTTGGCCACAAAAGAGGTTATCTCCTCCTCTATGATAGACACAAGGCTCTGGCAAATCATGTAGTCCACCAGGCGGGCCAACTTTCCCAGCTGCATTAGCCAGGCCTCTGCCCGTTTTAGCTTCTGCTCCAGATACTGGCGCTGCACCCTTTGAAGGTATATGGAGTCTTGTCCTATCCTGATCTTGCAGTTTTTCACTCGCTCCTGCAGGCCCTGTTGCATTTGATATGTATCCTCATGAACCTATCAGCATAGATAGTAGAAATCTTACTGAAGCAAAGGGGGATGGAAAGCAAATCGGCCATCCAATGGTCTATGCAAAACTCTTAGATCTTGGAACCCGAAACCTCGAACCTAGCTATATACATGGAGGGCTGCTTTTTAGTGGAGATTAACCCCAAACATCTTTAAGTGACCAGAGAAGATGCAAAACGGGGAACATATGTTGAAAGGCCACAGTGTGCAAACTGGATAGGCCAGGCCTGTCTACAAGAAGCCCCCAGGGTAGAACTCAAAGAGAAAATTTGTGCATATGTAAACAGAAAGGTTCACATGGCACAAATTAAACAAAGAAAAAGAAAGACTAGATAAGTAAGACTCAACAATAATTCCAGGACAGGACTCTAATTGGTGGGCTGGGGTGATGTGGCCTGCTGACTAATGCTATTGCCTTCTATGTGGTAGAAGCTGTCTCTGTGTACTGACATAGACTTTCTATTGGAGGAAGGGGTTATGAGGTAAAAGTCTGAGGGCTTCTTTGTGGGTTCCTCTCACATCTGGAAGGATCCTCAGCCTACAAAAGCTGTTGACAGTGGCCACCTCTCTGGGCCTGACTTGTTGAGGAATAGAGGGGAGACATCAGAAAGATATTCTTGGCCAAATGGACTTTTTGTCCTTGCTGCTGTCCTGTACTTTTTGATGTTCAGTAGAGATTGTGATTAGAACTAATTGATGTCTGTGAATTGTACTCTGCTAACCCCGAGGTCAAATCCCGGTCTTCTGAGAGCCAGAGCCAAGACAGTTGAGGCCTAAGCTAGGAGCACCATACAAAAACATGCCCTTAGACTGGAGGACATGACCTTTTCTGTTTTCAAGAAAGATCCTCAATACCTAGGGCTTTCCGCTTCTTAACCCTTAGTCCAATGCATCATCATTATCTAGTTACTTGTGTAACTCCTCTACTACACTGTAAATTCTTTAAGGAGGAGGCCGCTGTCACACCTTATTTCATTTCTCTACTGCTTAACACAGTGCCTGGCATGGGTAGTTCTACAGTAAATATTTGTAAAAGAAATGTATCCTCTCATGTTAAAGGACTTACTGAGTACCAATCAAGACAGAACCACACAAACAACAACAATAATAATTACTACAACAGCACATAATCAGTATACATTTTATTTATTTATTATTTTTTTATTATTATTTTTTTTTGCATGAAGATCTTAATTTATTTTAGCAAGTTATATAGTGGCCAGCAGTATGCATTTAACGAGAGTATTTTTTTTTCCCAAAATAATGCAACTTTAATTTGATCAAACAATATTCACATTTACTAGATCAGTATACATTTAAAAACCTCACTACTAGGGGCAATATCTTTAAAGTTCCGAGGAAATTTTTTAAATCTGGAATTCTGTATCTAGCTACAGTATCACTGATGTTTGAGGATGAATAAAGACATTCTTAGATAACAAAATACTCAAAATTTATCATCCATAGATTCTCTCTGGAAAAAACCAACAATAGTAGTATATTTCTAACAGAGGAAAATTAATACAAGAGGACAAAGTGATCTACAAGAAGCTTTGATGAGCAAAGAAATTTGTGAAATACATTTTTAATTGTAAATGGGTAGTCTGCAAAACAAGAATGTTCATAACAATCCATAATTCAAATTCCAGGAGATTTCTATATAAGCATAATAGGAAGGGTAAAGGGTAGAGAGAAGAAGAAGGGAAAGAAAGGAAATTTGGAGACTGCTAAGGTTCTTATTTAATTTGGGAGAAAAGTGTAAATACAAATTCACACTTGGCATTCATTCATTCATTCAACAAATATTCACTGAGCATTTACTATATAGCATGACAATAATAAGCACTAGAGATATATGAGTATTAGTGAATGAAAAAGATGAAAACCCCTACCCTCTTAGGGGGGATACAATAAACATAATCAATAAGTAATTTATATTGTATGTAAAAAGGTGGTAAGTGCTGTGAATAAACACCACAGATCAGGAAAAGAGATCAGGAGTGCTGGTGATTGTGAAAGTTTGACGTTTTAAACAGGGTGACCAGAGAAGGACTCTCTGAGACAGTGCTTTTAGAAAAAGACAAGAAAGAAATATAGTTATAAAAATTTAAGTTGAAGGGAGTTCCCTGGTGGTGGTGTAGTGGCTTAAGGCTTCGTCACCGGTGCTGTCAGCGCTGCAGCCTGGGTTCAATTCCCAGCCTGGGAACTATCCACATACAAAAAAAAAAAAAAAAAAAAAAAAAAAAAAATTTAAGTTGAACAGCTCCATCTGTTGGACAGGTGTATTAACATTTTACATATGCATTCAGCTGCAAGTAAAAGAAAACTAGAAAAGTGAGGCTTGAGCCAGTAAAAAGGTTTATTTACTTAATGTAATAAGAAGTCCCTGGGTAGCCAATACTATCAGTCAGAACAAAGCTCCTACCTTCTTCCTCCTCTTCCTTAATATGATTTTCACCCTTATTATGGTGAAGATGGCTGGCTGCTCTACAAGCAGAAATTTCATTCAACGGAATAAGACAGGAGTAAAGGTCCAAAAAGACATTCCAGTTGGACCTGCCTCTTTTAAAAAGTTTTCCCAGTGAATTCCACTTACATTTCATTGGCCAGAACTGAGTTACATGGCTTCCTCCAACCTAGAAGTCTATAAAAAGAAACAAAATCAAGATTCTAAAATTAAGATGATTGGGCAATGAGTAGTTCCTAGGAAACCATGAGAAGAATAAAAAGTGTAACAATCCAAATCATAGAGGACAGTAATAGCAACAAAAATGTAAACAATCCAACAAAAGACAAGAAACAAAGTAAGAACCAAAGGAAATAGAAAATACCAAAATAACATGGGAAAAACAAGTCCAAACCTATCAGTAATCATTATAAATGAGATAAACATACTTCAAGACATATAGACTCTCAGACTAAATGTTTCCCAGCTATTTATAAGAGATATACATAAAGCTAAATAGCAAAGGAAATTTGAAAACAAAGGGATAGAGCTTTAGCAAATGCTTGATGCTCTTAACATCAAACAAGAGAGAACTCTAGTAGAAAAGTAACAAGAATGAAGACATTTTCATACAAAGTCATCAAGAAGTATTGTTTTGAACCTTTATGCTATAACAATTTTGAAATACATGTTGCAAATGAAAGAACATCAAGGAGAAATTAACAAATCTACACTCATAGGAGATTTTTAACATACTCGTATCTCTCACAAACTGAAAGATAAAGTGTATAAGAAACATTGTGTGAAGGGGGCTCCCTGGTGGTCTAGTGGCTAGGCTTCAGAGCTCTCATCACCGCAGCCTGGGTTCGCTTCCCAGTCAGGGAACCAACCCCTCTCCCCACCCCAAAACAAGCTATGAGAAAAATCATGTGGCTATTGAATATTTGAATAAAATGATGCATGAGCTTGGTATTAAACGTATTTTCTTAGGTTGAGTTCCCTAGAAGCAGACCCTGAGGCAGGAATTTGGGAAAATGTGATGTATTGAAGGATCTTCAGGAAATAAACCTCTAAGGGAGAGAGGGAAGCAAAACAGTAAAGTGCCAAGCAAGATAACACACACAGCAAAGGCTGTTATTTATCTGATCTGGAGGGAGAGGGAGCTTTGGAATATACAAGGCTGTCCGGAAAGTATACAGCCATGTAACCGTTCTCATTGTATTGACGATGGCTGGATAGTATTGTAGAGTTGTCACACTGTGAGACAAGGAGCCAAAAAAGGGGCAGAGGAACTGTTCCATATGAAATAGACTAAAGAGAAATGATCACTAAATGTGGTGCATAATTTTGGATTGGATCATGAAGCAGTAAAAAAACAAAAAAAAAACAAAAAAAACAAACAGTAATAAAGGACATTATTGGAGTAATTGGAAAATTTTTAATGATTGTGGGTTAGATAGCAGAATTATATCAAAGTGAAATTTTCTAACTTTTGATAATTGTACAGCAGTAATGGAACAAAATGTCCATGTTTTTAGCAAAAACAAACTGGCCTATTTAGGGGTAAAGAGACTTGACGTTTGCAACTTACTTTCAGACAGTACAGGAAAATAATGAAGAGAGAGAGAGAAAAAAAGAGCATAAATGCAAAAGTAAATGGGACAAAACAACAATCTAGGTAAAAAGTATATGAGGGTTTATTACACTGTGGACAAAAAAGGGGCCACCTACTAAACCTGATAAGCCCAGGGGAGGACAGCATGACAGGCCCTACAAACTCAGAGACTGAAATTAACCAGATAGGTCTGAACACAAAAATTCCTAACTAAAAGCTGGTGGTAGGCACATCCTTGGACTGCAGCTTCCTTGACAATTGTCAATCTTTACCTTAAGTGAGGCTGTCTATTGTCTTTTTGTATCTAAGCTAACATTCTCTTAGAATGTCAGAATAATTCCCTTCTTCCAGACCCCTCAGGGCACAACCTACTGCACCAAAGCAGGAAATGGCAGAACCCTTCCTTCTTATCTTGTTCCCCCACTAACTTCTCTGTGTGCTGTAAATGTTCATTATTAATTATCCTGTACCCACCAATGTAAAAGAAGTATCTGTCTCTCTAATTTACTTTTTATCCAATCCCAGAGATTTCTCCTCTTTGCTTTCTCCCACCTCCTTAACCTACAGATTCCATATAACCCTTTTATGTCTCCTCCTTTGATTGTAATAAGCTACAAAACTGCCACTCTCTGGAGCATTTTCTCAATCTGTTGAGATTTTGTTTCCAGGCAATTGTCATCAGTTTGACTCAAATAAACTCATAAAAGTTCTCTACAAGTTTGGACATTTCTTACACTGACAACATTATCCTTGCAATTCTCCTAATAAGTTCAAAATTATATAAAAATAAAAAGTTACACAAGAAAGAAAGAAAGAAAATGGGTTTATTCCAGTAATGCAAAGGTTTGTCTAATACTCACAATTCACTATATAATAGACTAAAGGAGGAAAATCCCATAATCATCTAAATAGCAGGAAAAATAAAAACCACTGGATAAAATTCAACATCCATTCATGATAAAGTCTCTTAGCAAACTAAGAATTAATGAAGTATCCTTAAAAGTTGATAAAGGGTATCTGCCAAATACTCACATTTAATATTATTTCTTTAATGTTTCAAATTTATTTTAGTTATTCAGTCATGCTACAGTTTAAAGGGTAGCAACATGATTTTATTTAGCACAGATTACAAACTGGCTCAGTAACAATTCAGTTACCACCTGTGATGATTACTGATCCTCCCTTTCCCTCTTCCACTTGTGGTGACTGCTTACAGGAATAGGCTCCATTCCATTCCACCTAGCAGCACAGAAAGTGGCTCTGAGTGTTGCATTTGCATGTCTTTTCACTCTTCATTGTGCTTTTTAAAAAGTTAATTTTAATATAGACAAATTATTAATTTTTTAAGGTTTATAATTTTTTATGTTTTGTTTAAAAAACCCTGAGATAATAAAAATATTTTCCTATATTACCTCTGAAAGATTTTTGGATTTTCCTTTCATACTTACATCTTTTACCCACCATGAATTAATTTTTGTGTTTGGTGTAGCAACTATTAGAAAACAAAAATGTTTAAAAATACCAACAAGAAATATCTAGTAATAAATATTTAATAATAAAACTAATGAAATACATTCAAGACCTTCACAAGAAACCTATAAAACCTTGTTAAGAGAAATTAAAGAAATCAAAATAGAAATCCATTTTCATGGATTAAAAAATGAAATGTTCTTAAGATACCAATTCTCCATTTGATCTATCGATTCAAAGTAAGCCAATAAAAAAATCCCAATAAATTGTTTTGTGGAAATTAACAGGCTGATTCTAAACTTTATATGGAAATTCAAAGACGCTAGAATAGCCAGGGATATCTTAAATAACAAAAAGTTGTAGGGCTTACTTACAATACCAGATATCAAGACTTATCATAAAACTACAATCATTAAGACACTATGACACTGACAAAAAGATAGACAAATAGACTAATAGAACAGAAGAGTTCAGAAACCGATCCACACGTATATAATCACCTGATTTAAGAAAGACACCACTGTAATTAAGAGGGGAAAGGACATTATTTTCCACAAATGGGAAAAACAAAGCTTGACTCTTACTTCATGACATACATAAAAACTAAACTGAAATAGACCACAGACTTAAACAGAAAAGGTAACAAAATTTTAGGAATATACATATGACTTTGGGGATAGGCAAAGGTTTTTTTAAACCAGGACTCAAAAGGCATGAACCAAAAAAGATTAATAAAATGAACCTTAAGAAAATGAAGAATTTCTGTTAATCAAAAGACACCATTAAAATAGTAAGCCGCAGACAGGGTAAAAATATCTATCCAACACATAATTTTGATACAGGATTCATCCAAAATACTAAGTCTGACAATTAAATTCACAAACTCATCCTAGCAAAAGTGCTACATACTTCACTGCTGAATATCACTATGGTCACCTTCAAAGTACTCCCCTTGGAAAGCTATGCACCAATGCCAGCACCTAATCTACCTTTCAAAGCAATTTTGGAACTCTTTTTCTGAAATGGCCATCAGAGTTGTCATCGTATTACCCTTGATGTCCTGAATGTCATCACAATGTCTTCCTTTCAGTATTTCCTTTATCTTCAGGTAAAGAAAAAAGTCGTTGGAGGCAAGGTAAGATGAGTAAGGAAGGTGTTCCAATATAGTTATTTGTGTACTGGCTAAAAACTCCCTCACAATGCTGTGTGAGCTGGTGTATTGTTGCAATGCAAGAATCATGAGTTGTTGGTGAAAAGTTCAGATCATTTTCATCTAACTTTATCACGAAGCCTTTTTCAGCACTTTCAAATAGTGAACTTGGTTAACTGTCCAGTTGGTACAAATTCATAATGAACAATCCCTCTGATATCAAAAAAGGTTAGCAACATCGTTTCGACTCTTGATTTGGACTGACGGAACTTCTTTGGTCATGGAGAATTGGCTGACTTCCGTTGTGCACTTTGACGCTTTGTTTCAGGGTACACCCATATTTTATCACCAGTAACAACATGGCACAAAACATCATCTTTCCTCCCCAAAAAGTCTCTCCTCATTTTTGCTCATCAGTGAGCTCCTTCAGGACCATTTTTGCACACAACTTCATCATGCCAAGATTTTCAGTTAAGATTTTCTTAACTGTTTCTCTATCGATGTTCATTTGGTTTGCTATGCTTCTCACAGTCAGACAATGATTTTGACGCACAATTTGACAGATTTTTGCAATGTTTTAATCAGTTCTGCTCATTACTTGGCTGCCCTGAGCTCTTTTCATCAGTGACGCTATCTTCCTCAGAAAAATGTTTAATTCATTTGTACACTGCCATTTTCTTCATGGTGTTATCCCCATAAATTCGGACTAACGTGTCCTTGATTTCATTTCCATTCTTGCCAAGTTTAACAAGAAATTTAACGTTTGTTGGTTGCTCTAATTCAAACTCTGACTTTCTCATGATGGCATACAAAAACGAGCAACAACACTAATGAACACCACTCAGCAAGATACCGCCACACATCGACACAGACACAGCTATGAGACATGCATACCAAGCTTATGAAACCTTACCAAGTTGTTTGTAGAGTGCTGCCAACATAAATGCATGATGGCAAGTTCATAAACTTAATTGTTAGGCCTCATACACAAAGAATTCCTACAAATTAATAGGGGGAAAAAAGTACCCACTTAAAAATGAGATACTTAACAGAATAGGGTACTAAATGGCAAATAAAACATATGAAAAGATGCTTCATATCATTGGTAATCATAGAAACACAAATTAAAATCACATGGAGATACTGTTCCAGGCATGAAGGGAGGATCTGATAGGAGGAAGTTGCCCAGGGCAACAAATGGTTGAGGCTAGTGATGGATTTTGATCCCCTCCCTCCCTGATGGAAGTACCACTGCCTGGCCCAAGAAACTATTGCAGGAGGCACAAAGTCCTGAGCCATGGGCAAGAATGCGATTGGCAGGGGGAAACACCCTCCTACCCTGTTTAGGTGCACCGAAGAGCACAGGCATGGAATTTAAAAGGAAATGTCTCTGGGATCATGGAAACAACTGGGATGGATAGGCACAGCTCACGTGCCTGGTGCCCGGTGCCTGGGGCTTAGAGCCCTCTGGCTGGAGGAGAAAAGAGGCATGAGTTGAATGGGGGCCAGGGGTGCACATACACTCATCTCTGAGATTGCTGTTTGGCTAGTAAAGAGTATGCCCCTCTGCCCCCTTGTTTGCTTTTAAAGAGATCCAGCTGGAGAATCCTGTTGTGGCAGCCTGCATTCCCCAAGGGGCGATATCTTACTATTAAAAGGGGAGAGGGAACTGCAGGTGCAGCCTGACACTGATTTGATCTGGTTGAGGGTGATAAGTTTACTTTTCTTTGGGTGTTGAGAAATTATGTAGCTTTTAAATAAAGACTCCTTTCCTTTTTTACTAAAGCCTCTGCCTTTCATATGTGTACAGGCAGCAGGACCCCTGGTTTTTCTGTTCGGTAACAATACTACTGTATACCCATCAGTTTAGCTAAAATTAAAAACCCTGACAATACCAAGTGTTAGTGAGAACATAGGACAACTGGAAGTCTCTTACATCATTAATGGAGTTATAAACTGTTACAATCACTCTAGAAAACTGGCACTGGAAAATGTACATATGTGTATAGCTTATTCCAGCAACCACTCCTGGTATATATGCCCCAAACAAATGAGCACTTATGCCCACCAAAAGACACATACAGGAATGTTAATAGCAGCATTATTCATAACTGGACCAATCAATAAGAGAATTTAACAAATAAATTGTGGTACATTTGTGGGAATGTAAGTCTCTTCTTCCAAATAAGGGCATAACATCTCTACTTAGAAACCTCCCTTAGGAATCTACCTCAGAACAGGCCCCTATCTTCTCCCCCAACTCATCCTGTTTACACAAAGGTCACATGGTCTGCCTTGGAATTTCTTTGTCTCTGCAACTCCCTTTACCTTCCCCTTCATAAAAATATAAAATAGCCAATTGGGTAAGTTAAGAGTATGAGGTCTGAAGCCCTAGCCAACACGGTAAGACACAGGTTTACTTAAGCTTGTGTTAGGGATAAAAAGAGCGTGACTCTCTGCTCGGGGTGCCTGTTTTGTCTGAACTGCTGCTACGCACCCCTCTGCAGAAGTAAAGATCGCCTTGCCAAGATATTTGAATCTCCGAGTTATTTGCAGCACTGGAGTTTTATTTCCAGCAAATTTGGGGGCTCATCCAGGATAACCCCAATTCCCTTTGGGAAGAGGCTCCAGTCCTCTCCCCTGAGGGAGGCACGAACCGCCACCTGCTTGCGGTGGCCCTCAAACCCAGATAGCTGGAGCCTCCCAAGACTGCAAATAATCCCAGGCTCTCGGCAACATGGGGAGAAAGGCCTAAACAAGCACAGTGGCGACCAGGTAACTTTGTGCATGGAGCAAAGCAGAGAAAAGTGGCAGGGGCGACGAAGTATCTCCTTGGTGTTCAGGGCATCTCTGAGGCTCTGTGTGTGTGTGTGTGTGTGTGTGTGTGTGTGAGTGAGTGAGAGAGAGAGAGAGAGAGAGAGAGAGAGAGAGAGAGACTGAGATGTGCCTGGAGCACCAAGTGAAAGTTAAGAGTGTGAGAAACCTCCAGGTAACGGAGTTGGGGGTGGGGATGGGGGGATGGGGGGGAGGGGTTGGGGGGCTGTTGGTTGTGTGAGAAATCCCCAGGTAAAAGGAGGGGTTGAACCTCAGCCAAGAAGCTGAGATGGGAAATACTACAAGTAAAAAATTCTCTAGAGAAGCTGAAAATAAAAACAAGATTCCCCCAGACAGTCCTTTAGGGTTAATGTTACAATATTGGCATGATAATGCCCAAACTAAAGGGAAAAAGAAGCAACAAATGATTAAATATTGTTTCATTTGGACACAAGAACCAATCCTTAAACCCTCTGTCCTTTGGCCCAAATTTGACTCAGATGAGGACTGGGTCTGTCAACTCTTAATTGAATATATTAATGACAGGAGCCCTGACTCTTAAGAAGAATTAGGTTATGCTCTCTGCTGGAGACGAGGTCCTGCTGCCTTGTCTCCTCTTAAAGTGGAAGAAAGCAACCCTGAAGAGGAAAAGCCTTCCCCTGCATGGGACCCGCTTTCTTCTCTACCTCCACTTTATAATCCTAACCTCCCCCTTGTGCCCCCGGCTCCTACTCCAGAGCCCCCATCCACCACACTTCCTTCCCCTATAGAGCCTAACCCTCCCTTCCTGGTGCAATACCCCTACCTAGAGAAGCTTAAGAAAGAAATCGCACAATGCCAGAAGGACATACAGAATTTCCCTTTTCCGCCTTCCCCTAAGAGCCAGCCCCAATCCCTCTTTCCCCTTAGGGAGGTTCCCTTGGGAGGCAGAGAGATTGGATTTGTTAATGCACCCTTAACCAGCTCAGAAGTTAGAAATTTAGAGAAGAAATTACTTCCACTCCTTGACGATCCTTTTGGGGTTACTGACCATGTAGACCAATTCCTAGGCCCCCAGTTATAGAACTGGGCAGAACTTATGTCCCTATTAGGAATCCTCTTCTTTGGAGGGGAAAGAACCATGATTCACTGGGTAGCGATAGCTGCGTGGGACTGTGAACACTCAGCCGAACCCAGCATCCCAGCGGCAGACATCAGGTTTCCTAGTCAGGATCCCTAATGGGACAGTAACAGTGTGGCTCATGGAGACAGTATGAGGGACCTTAGGAAAATGATAATCAAGGGAATCCGGGAATGAGTCCCTTGTTCCCAAAATGCTTCAAGGCTTTTGATGTACAATAAGGAAAAGACAAAGACCCTGCAGAATTCTGAGATAGGCTTAAAGGGCAAATGAGAAAATATGGTAGATTGGAGCTAAAGGATTCAGAGGCCTCCCAATCTTCCCTGTGCACACTACCTTCTGGTCTCCTTTGTTCCCCTGATGAACTCCTGATCTCAGAAGTAAAAGGGGAAGGATTAAAGGCTAAGATTTTTGAAGAAACTACTGTTAAATTCCAAAACAAAACCACGACTGTTAAATTTCTCTTAGTCCCTGAGGTGGGAACGAATCTACTAGGTGGGGATCTAATGACTAAATTAGGGTTAGGACCATATATTAGCAATGAAAGGATCCATATTTCTCTAAACCTGCTAATTCCTGCAGTAGTAAGACAGATTGAGACCACTGTTTGGACCAGGGAGGGCAACGTATTCAATTGAAAAACCCAGGGAAATAACAACAAGAAAGCAATACCCTATTTCCCTTGAAAACAGAATCAGGTTAAAACCTATAATCGAAGGACTCATCCATGATGGTTCACTCAGAGCTGTCAGCTCTTTGCTCTAAATCAGGCCTTAAAACATCTAGAGGCACAAGAGGGGATGACATATACGGACTCTAAATATGTCTTTGGGGTAGTCCAAACCTTTAGTAAAATATGGACAGAACGTGGGTTGATCAGTACCAAAGGGCAAGATTTAGTACATAGGGAACTAATGATCCAAATCTTAGAAAATTTAAACTTACCTGAGGACATAGCTATAGTCCATGTCCCAGGACACCAAAAGGGGCCCACCTTTGAAAGCAGGGAAAATGACCTAGCAGATAAAATAGCTAAATAAGCTGCTTTATCCTCAGAGGCACTGATTTTTTCACCTAACACCCTGCCTCCCTGCCCTTGTGACAACCCTGATTTTTACCCCAAAGGATAAGGCAACTAAAACGGATAAAGGCACAAGAGAATTCAGAAGGAAAATGGCTACTACCTGATGGGAGGGAAATGCTGTCTAAACCATTAATGAGGGAGCTTTTAACTCAGCTGTACCAAGGTAGCCATTGGGGCCCCCAAGCCATGTGTGAC
Organism: Lyroderma lyra; assembly: GCA_004026885.1. NCBI lineage: Eukaryota > Metazoa > Chordata > Mammalia > Chiroptera > Megadermatidae > Lyroderma > Lyroderma lyra. The sequence goes on from PVJL010003944.1 coordinate 89,163, forward strand.
ACAGTCCTCCAAGTCTATGGTTACATAGGTGTTTATACTATAGCTAAACAAGTTTCTGAAGGCTGCACTGTCTGCCAAAAGACAAATAAGCAGACACTGAGGCAGACAGCTTCTGGAGGGAGAAATCCTGGGTTGCGACCTTTCCAAAGTATTCAGATTGATTACAAAGAGATGCCCAAAATATGTCACCTAAAATACCTCCGTGTAATTGTGGATCATCTCACTCATTAGGTACAGCCCATTCCTCTACCAGGAGCAACAGCGTGGTCAAAGTTCTTATAGAAAATATTGTGCCCAGGTTTCGATTAATTGAAAACACTGACTGGGATAATGGAGCCACTTCCCTGCTAATATTATTAGAGGACATATACAGATCTTGGAAATTAAATGGAAATACCATACCCACCGGCATCCTCCTTCATCTGGAAGGGTAGAAAAGATGAATCAGACCCTAAAGAGTCACATTACCAAATTAATCCTAGAAACCAGGCTACTCTGGGCTAAGTGCCTTCCCATAGACCTTTTGAGGATCTGAATGGCCCCTAGGAAACATATAGGCTTATCCCCTTATGAGATGTTTTACAGATTACTCTATTTAGGCCCTCCTTATTGACATTCCCTACTTTTGAAACAAAGTTCCAATTTCTCAAAAGCTATGTCCTTGGCTTGTCCTCCGCTCTATCCTCTCTTAGGACAAAGGGCCTCCTAGCACAGACGCCATGCCTCAAATTTCTGGACCATCAACATCGATCCAGTGACTATGTACCAGTCAAGAGGTGGAAAGAAGAAAAGCTCAAGCCCACCTGAGAAGGACCCTTCCTAGGGCTTCTGACCATGAAGACTGCTATTTGTACCACCAGGAGGGACTGGCTCACCACATGCAAGTAAAAGGAACCACTTTGTTCCTGAAGGAAAGTGGGTTGCCAATCAAGGGCCCACTCCCACCAGAGTGACCTTAAAGAGGGTCTGATATTCACCCTCTTCCTTCTATGTCTCCCCTGCACTAAAGGTCACCTCATTATTAACGTAAACCTCACTAGCTCTCCTCTGACTATCCAATTTGATGCATGCTCAGTTATTCCTTGTGGGAATGAACAAGCCCAAAGACAACTTTCTAATGAAAATAAATACTTATGCCCCTACCCAACATATGGGGTAGGATGCCCCAGGAGAAGTTATAGAAATTTTGGCAGCTGTGGCGGGCCTTGTAGCTCTTGAGATCAAGTTTATTGGACCATCCAGTTTCAAAGACGGACAGCTTCCCCATCCCCTTATTTTAAGGGATTAAAAAAAAAAAAATTTAATCTGTCCAGGGATCTACCCCCTCAACTGTAAATCTTTACAATGTAACCCATTGCTCCTAATTATAGATGAGCCCAAAACTATGAATCAAAATCCTTCAATTATAAGGACCTATGGGTTGGTGCTGATGTTGCTGGAGAAGACCCCATAGGGACGTTTTCCCCAAAGCTAATTTGAAAACCCCGCAGACCACTGCTTTCCCTCCTAACCCTCAAGACAACTCTGATCCAATATTTTTTGTAGATCTCAAAAATGACCCACCTAAGATAACTATAACTGAGGTCAAGAATCTAAGACAAACCCTAGCTATAGAGACGGGATATAAAGATATGAATGCCTGGTTGGAATGCATCAAATATTCTGTCTGCACTTTAAATAAAAGTGACAGGGAGACTGGAGGCCTGTGCGACAGGGAGACCGGAGGCCCAGATTGTCCCCATTCCACTTGGATGGTCGGCAGACCCTAAGGGTATGCACTGTATAGTAGCTCTCTTTCAGGATCCCCTAGCTTGGGTAACTAATCCTATAAGATGTTGTCACTGCTATTCCCTGAAGCCAAGGACCTTGTGTGTAGGCCCCCAAGGGCCGTTAGGCCACAGGACTCAAATGCTAGTTTCGCCTCATGTCTCTCCAGACATGAGGGGAATTTTCCATTTATTGGAAACCTGACAGAATGTAGTGAGAGTCCGCACTTCAAGGAGCTTCAGATTCAATCTGCCCTAGATTCCACGAACAGATGTCTGGTGGTATTGCGCAGGGGAGTTATATAGGTCCTTACTGGTAGACTGGAGCAGCACCTGTGCATTGGTGCATATGGCCATCCCTCTCACTTTGGCATTCAATCGACTCCCGGTTGCAGAAAAGGGACATCGCACCAGGAGGAATTTAATCACTCCCCAGGGCTTTTTTGACCCTCATGTCTATATTGATGCTATTGGAGTTCCCAGGGGAATACCAGATGAATTTAAGGCCAGAAATCAAATAGCTGAAGGATTTGAATCTATGCTGCTTTGGTGGTGAACTGTTAATAAAAACATAGATTGGATCAACTATATATATTACAACCAACAGAAGTTTGTGAACTATACTAGGGACACTATCAAGAGAATAGCTGAACAGTAAAGACCCACTAGCAAAATGACTTGGGAAAATAGCTTAACTCTAGATCTGATATTAGCAGAAACAGGAAGAGTCTGCGTTATGATAGGGACCCAACATTGTACCTTTGTCCCCAACAACATGGCTCCAAATGACACCATTACTAAGGCATTACAAGGACTAACAACTCTAGCTGATGAACTTGCTGAAAATTCAGGTGTCAACGATCCCTTTACTAACCTCAAAGAAGAATGGTTTGGGAAATGAAAAGGACTCATGACTTCAGCCCTCACTTCCCTTATTATTGTATTTGGAGCACAGCCATTAATGGGATGCTGTATTATACTATGTATTAGGGGACTGCTTCAGAGGCATTAATTAAGCAGTCCCCACCCCCATACCATAATAACATCTTACTCCTAGATACCTCAGAACAACAAAGAAATCTCCTCCTGGCAGAATTTGAAGAAAAGAGTGATAAAATCTAATAAAAGAACAGGGGGGATTGTGGGAATGTAAGTCTCTTCTTCCAAATAAGGGCATAACATCTCTACTTAGAAACCCACCTTAGTAATCTACCTCAGAACAGGCCCCTATCTTCTCCCCCAACTCATCCTGTTTACACAAAGGTCACATGATATGCCTTGGAATTTCTTTGTCTCTGCAACTCCCTTACACCTTCCCCCTCATAAAACATCATAAAAATATAAAATAGCCAATTGGGTAAAGTTAAGAGTGTGAATTCTGAAGCCCTAGCCAACAGAGTAAAACACAGGTTTTTTTTGTTTGTTTGGTTTTTTGTTTTGTTTTGTTTTGCTTTGCTTTGTTTTGGGTGGTTCCCTGGCTGGGAATTGAACCCAGGCCATGGCGTTGAAAGCCTAGCCACTAGACCACCAGGGAACCCCCCAGTAAAACAGTTTTAATTAAGCTTGTGTTAGGCATAAAAAGCACGCGACTCTCCGCTCGGGGTGCCTGCAGCTTTGTCTGAGATACTGCTTCATACCCTTCTGCAGAAGTAAAGATCGCCTCGCTGAGATATTTGAATCGCCAAGTATTTATTTGTGGCACCAGAGTTTTATTTCCAACACATTCATGCAGGGAAATACTGCATAACAAACAAAAGAGTGAACCACTGCTACCTAGAACATTATGAATAAATCTCACTAACACAATGTTGAGTGAAAAAAAGCCAGATAGAAAAGAGCACATGCTGTCAGATTCCATTTACATGAAATTCAAAAATCAGACAAAATTAATCGATGGTGACAAAGGTCAGAGTAGTTGTTACCATTGTGGAGGTATTGATGAGAGAGTTACCAAGGAGCTTACTGAGGTGCTAGAAATGTTCTATATCTTTATCTGGATTGTTACATGGATGTACAGTAGACTCACTGTTAATAGAACTCAAGCAAATTTTGCTGGTTGCTTGAGTTCCATTTAACAGAGAGTGTACTTATATTTATCCAGCATCTACCAATCCCCATGGGTGCCAGCTGAGAGTCTACTGTAAACATGCAAATATTTCAACAAACTGTACACTTAAAAGTTCACTTTACTGCATGTAACTTTTACCTTCATAAAAAAATTTAACTGATTATAAAAAAAGTTATCCCTATTTTGGTAACATTAAAACAAAGGTGAGGGAGTTCCCTGGTGGTGTAGTGGCTTAAGGCTTCGGCACTGGCGCTGTCAACGCTGCGGCCTGGGTTCGATTCCCAGCCAGGGAACTACCCACATACAAAAGAAAAAGAAATAAAATAAAAAAAAATAATAATAAAACAAAGGTGAGAGTTAACAACTGGAAGGGGGAGAAAGGCCATGACAAGTCATCGCGCCCCACCTCCTGCCCCACTCAGTTTAGTGCAATGGCAGGTGTAGCTATTGTTGTCTGGAGGACAAAGACCATTTTCTGATATGAATGTACCAAGGGACTCCTTCACATAATTTCCCATTTTCACAAAATCTGGGTGTGTCCACCTCTTAGATTTGGACTACCTGCTGATGGTGATTAACCAGAGAACTGTGTGAGTACCCAGTCCCACATGAAAGATGACAAACTATGACAGACCATGAGTAAGAGGCAAGTACACGCAAGGCCTCCCAGGCAGAGGGCATGCACCAAAGATGCAAAGCAGGCGTAATTAGGAAGGACTCCACATTTGGACGCTTCTACCAGCCACTGGCATGCCAATGTTTCAAGATAGGTTCAGAGATAAGCTCTGCAGCTTGAAGGATCAGAGTTCCAATTCTTAAATTCCCTAGTACCCCTGGCACAAACCGAAAAATGAACATTGCTATGTTTCTTCTCCTCCTTGCTCACGGCCAGGAGCAACCCTTAAGGAAAGGCTGAGTCCAAGTCTCTGGTCACCTGTTTTTGATTTCTCTACACCACAGCAGAAAGTGCCGTCACTGGGCAGGGCTCTGGGCCACCCGGGGGAATCCCAAGAGAAACATAAGCCAAGAGGAGGCTGGGCCCTGGCAAGCTTAGCTTAGAGAAAAGGTGCATGATCACTTGGAGCCTCTTACCATTTGGAGGATGGACGTGCAAATGTGCAGACAGTGACGCAGCAGCCGCAGGGCCTTGTGGTTCTCCTTGGTGAGAGCCCGCTGCAGGTCCAGCAGCTCGTAGCACTGATCTGGCTCCCGGGGGAGCCAGGGCACAGAGTGCAGCTCTTGCAGAACTCTGGAATTGAGGGCCAAGCTTGTCAGAGAGGGCAATCACAACCCTCTTTCCTTGGATAACTTTGACCTCTTCCTAGACCAGCTCACCTCAGAATGAGAAAAGGTTTAGAAAGATCAATATTCCCAGTAACCAAGAGTGACAGCTTCCTCTTGAGAGTTCTTTGAAAGCATTCAAACCCAGGATTGCTTTGGGAAAGGCCTGGAGGCACAATGCAAATGTTTATACTGAGTGACCTTTCTGCCAGAAGAGAGGGTCAAATAGATTTCAAGGTCTGACTTAGAAGAGGAGACTACAAAGGCTTCCTCCTTAGACTCGGGGAAGCTGAGGGTCCTAAAAGTCTAGATGGGCAGGTGAATTTTAGGATCAAAGGTGATGACCCTGCAACTTTCCTATGGGCTGACCATCCCTGAGGAAACCCGCTTCTGTAATCCACTCCCCCACCACACACACTGAGAACACATCTCTAAACATCCTTGAAAAAGATGAAAGACCTACAATAAGCAAAGAATGATCATAATGAGTACTCATTAAGAGACACTGAACAGGGTACTTTATATTCACATTCTCATTTCATTCTCACTACAGCTGTATAGAAGAAATCTTTATCTTTAGTTTTCAGATCAGAAAACGGAGGCTCAAAGAGTAAAGTCTTTTGATAGTGTTCAAGATTTAAATTCAGATTAATCCAGCCTCCAAGCCCTTATGCTTTTAATTACACCATGGAGGATTAGGCTAGACTGGTGAATGCCTAGAGCAGAGGTTGTAGAAACTGGTAGCGCATGGGCCAAATTCAGACTGAAAAGGTTTTCATATGTACCACACTAAGAGTTGGCCAGCACAGTGTTTTAATAAAAATTTGAGCTAACCAGGTAAAATTAAGAAATTTTACAAAATATGGATTTCCAAGAAATCCTGAAAAATAAGGTGGATGACATGCTGGACCTATATTCTCAGTGGCGAAAGTCAATTGGAACTGAGTATGACTGTTCTCTTTAGATGCAATCTTCAGATTACAGTCCCCACATTTTGTCTTGTACCTAACCCACTGCATTTCCTCCATAGCTCCTGGATGGGTCCTATAGGTGTTTGAGCTTGCAACTCCTATCACTGAAGATAACTGTGGCTGAGGAATGTAGAGAAAGCACAAAAATACTAAAAATAGGAACAACTAAGCTTTTCCAAAAAAAGAATCCAAGTAATACCATGAAAAGAGCAGATATTATAGATTCAAACACCTGAATCAGATCCCCAGATTCACTACTTAATTGTGTGATCTGGGGCAAGTTGATGTACGTATACATAATTACAAGGAGATCTGTTCAGGATACATTATTTAGAGGAAAAAAACTGGTTATTTAACAATATGTTAACTATGATCACATTTGTATATGATAGAAATAAAAAGCAAGGCTATTTGTGAGCAGAAGGATTCAAATTGTTTTTCTTTGTGTTTTTTTGTATTTCCCAAATTTTCATGAGGAACATGCTATTATTTTTTTGTAAAAATGATTTTTAAAAATCCATCAAAGTTGTGTTTTGAAGACCTTACCTGCTAATATGGAGCAGCCCAGCTCCAAAGTGAGGCACAGCATAGAGCAGATGCTTCCCCAGGAAAGTCTGGCACCTGTGCAGCCCTTGTAACTTCACACTTTTCTTCCAGCTAAAGACCAGAGAGCAGTAACAACATGCTGTTGCTCTCGGCAACACGTCCCCCAAATCCCATACCCATCATCACATACCAGGCCAAGGCCTTGCGTAAGAGGCAATACTTAAAGAATGGAATGAACTGGAGCTGTTGCCAGAGGACAGCATGGCGGTGCCAGGTACCCAGCGTCATTGTCTCACTGCCTTCCACAGGATGCACATGCAGAATCCCAAAGGGAGAGAAGATGTAGTGCTCAGGATTCACCTTGTCTGGTGGCACCACCACCAAGTTGTAGGGCCTTTAAAAAAAAGGCTCTGATCATTGGGAGCCCTGGGAACTTGTACAGACTTTAGATGGGAACAAAAGAAGGAAGGAGAGATGGGCCGGGGGAGGGGGGGGGCGGGAAGAGGCATGAAGGAAGGTAGAAGTAAGTTGGAAGAGGTGAAAAACGGCAGAATGATCTTCAAAGATGGAGTGAATATTATTAAGAAGAAATGGAAGCCAAGGAGAGATGGGAAGAAAGTGAAAGGTCCCTAGATAGTTCCAAGAAGTTCTTATCTCCAGACCCAGATAGATACCTTGCATCCCCTCTAATTTAAAATACTGTCCATTGTAAGCAGCAGCATTTTTTTTGATGAAACACTAAAATAAAAAAATGTTGCCAATATGATAATCTATCAATTCGTAAGATGCATAACAATTTCAGAGATGTTGAAATGTGGACAAAATGTACATCTTAAAAATAATAAAATAAACATATCTCTAGGTACTGAAATAACATCAAAGATAATCAAGGAATGCCATTTGGAATAACTGAGAATGGGGAAAAGCAATGGGCAACTAGACTAGACATAGGCCATGAAAAGGAAAGCTGCCACCTAGTAAACAAAACAAGTACCTCTAGAGCCATCTTAAAATCCTATGAAGTTCTCCTCAGTGAATCTACATCCCACATTAAATACAATTTATATATGGCTATATAATAGCTGTATCTACTTGCAGTAAACTAGTTAGCAAAATGCTATGTTAGGGTAACTTTAATAAAACATTTATTAGTTTTTATTTTATAGTTTTATTTTTATAACTTGGAATCAGTAATATTTTTAAGCATTGAAAAATATATATATATATATTTGCCAATTCATCATTAGTTTGTTAGCTTTTCATATAAAAAAATATTTCCCATTAATTTTTGTATTCTTAATGCCCAGCACATTGATCCCTATATCAATTATGTAGGAGATGGAGACAGACTGTGGAATGATTGGAAACCCAAACAACATTTCTACACATGAATAGTAAGAACTGTTCTTTATTTTTGCTAACTTTGTCTTTGTTCAATTTAAGATCTGAGGAATGCTGTTTGTTCATGGTGAACAGAAGCAGCATTTCTGCTACAGCCCACTGGAGTCATAGGTAGATCATTGCATTTGTTTTGAAATGTTAATGTTAAATACTAAACTATAAATAATATTTCAAAAGTATGAATATATGATTCCTATATCCTTGTTTTCCAGTCTTTTTATAATTTAATATGAAATTAACTGATTCAATCATAAGATTTCAGTAATGAAATCATTCCCTTTTTAAAAAGAAACTGTCTTTGTGGGTTAAAAAGATTAGATTTTTGAATATATTTTTAAGCTCTTTAAAAACTGTATGTCAGGCCTGGGCAGACTTTTACAGGACAAGGGCTACTTCTAATTTTCTCCAATGTTGCAGTCCCCTAGCTATCTATTTTATTATTCAGGCAGTCATGCCACAATTGTTTGATGGTCCACCAGTGAACTGAGAAGGATGTCTTGCACAGCCTTGTCCTAGGCCCTATGCCTAAAAGATGAAATGGTCCTCCTTTATCTCTTATCTCTCTCAACTTTCTAGAATACATTAAGCAAACAAGAGTGGTCAGATATCAGAATGAACTCACTAAGTCATATAAAAACTTGACTTCATTTCTGACAAAGTAACCGGATCTTCTTAAGTACTATTATTACCAAATTACAAACGAGAAAACAGAAACAAAGAAAAGTCATAAATTTGTCCAAGGCAGTTTAAGAAAAGAATACAAGATTTAAAACCAAATCTACCTGACTGAAGGCCCTTCTTAACAACTAGGCCATTCACCTACCCTAACTGAGCCCTGGCTCTCCCAAGGGGACCTTCTTAATGGAGGCTACTCTTTGCAAAGTTAGGGAGTATTTTCCTCACTCCCAATGGCCACTGCTCCTTTGCGGGCATATTCGCTCATTCTACAAATGTTTGTTAAGTGAAGCACTGTATCAAACACTGAGAATACAGCAGTCAACAAGAAAAATTCAATCTCTGACTTCATGGAGCTTAGTTAAACTATTTATCAAGCTCCCCTTCTGTCCAAGTACTGTGATTGGAGATGAGGACATAAAGGTAACTACTATGTAGTCCTTGTCCTCAACGAGCTCAAATCAACTGGAGTATTAAGTGATGCTAGAGAGTAAATGGAGGAAGACCTTCCTGAGTCTCAGACCCATGTACTCAACTGCTTCCAAAACATCTCAAACTCTCTTACATGCACCTGAAACAGCAAGTTCTATACTGAACTCATAATTTACCCTCTCCAAATATGAATGAATGGATTTATGCATTTATTCACAAATGTTACTGAATTTGTACTCTATACATAGCTAAACATAACAAACAAAAACCCCCTGCCCTGATAAGCTCTCATTTCACTGGAGAAGAAAGATGATAAACCTAAAAAATGAGAGGGGAGGGGAAGGAAGCGCAGGAGAAGGGTGAATGGCAATTCCACAGGGAGGAAGGAGTGCAATTTTAAATAAGACAGTAAAGGTGAAGAGGTGGTAGTAGAACAAACACTCTAAGGAAATGAAGGCATATGTCCCTCCCTTAGTTTGAATCAAAACCTAGGACAAATGCAAGAAATTTTTGATAAATACAAACACATTAAAAAAACTTGTTACATGGTAAATAAACAAAATGAAATAATAACAAATGCAAAGTTTCTACTTTTGCTGATGGTACACTAGAAATTTAGACCAATACTCCCACCTCAAAACAGCTTGAAAAACTGGGCAAAATATCTGGAATTAAATCCCGTGGACTTTGGATTGAAAACTTAGTTATAACACTTCCCTTCTTGCTGTGGGTCCTAGGTAACTTCTGCTACTTCTGCTCTTTAGCTTTCTGAGTCTGTCAACAGCTCAGATCCTCTTTTCAATCTTTCCAGAGTGTAGAGTAAAACGGATACAGAGTTGCCTCTATTGGAATTGACAGATGCCTGTTTGGGGATAAGCAGCTCCAAATGCTAACCTCACTTCACTGCATTCCTTCTTTGGCAAATGCTGGTCCTGTAATTAATTATTGACTACCTTTTCAGTTCTCCTGCTCTTGGTTTCTTGTCTCTAATGTGCCTAATTATCTTTGATTGTTCTGCTTCTCTGATTATAACTGCACCGATAGTTTAAATCTCTAAGCTTGTAATTTTCTTTCTGTAAACTTTCCATCTTGGTCAGTAGGCATCTATCTCATCCCACATTGCTACCATTACTATTATCATCACTGCCAGTCAAATGTAGCAGCTACTACATAGCAGTAGGTAACTCATCACATTCCACTAAAAGTGGTAATTTAATTAATTGTGATGCCACTACATGTTATGGATTACTAGTATCCTAGTTCCCATTAGTACTGTTCAAGGTCAAGGATATTACAAAACTAATATCAGAATTGTATAGTTGAGGCTAGTTTCCTGGAACTACTCATGATACCAAGTACTGTATTACTCAGGGGCCAGTCAGGAAAACCGAACCACACTAGACATCTTGGCAAGGTGGATTTAAAAGAATGTGTTTTAAAGAAGATGTTAGGTGACTGAAAAAGCAAAGAGTACACACTAAGGAAGCACACATATACTAACTGCAGGAAATGGATGCCAACACTAGAACTAGAGGAATAAAGGGTAGAGGTCTAGGTTCTTAGAAGCTGTGAGCTTGGAGGAGGGACTTGCAGAGCTGGTAGCTGGATTTCTCAGGTGATACATCCTGGCTGCTAATAGTACCTAAGGAGCTTGGAGGGGAGGCTTTGCAGTTGAGACTCAAAATTCTGATGGGGCGTGCCACTAGCTGGATCATGATCACTTCTCAGGATCATGAAGAGGCTGCTGCCAGGGTGAAAGACCATTTCTGAGGCAATGCTGACAGGAAGAGCAAATAAAGAAAGGAGAAAGTTTCTTCTCTCATCCTGTTGTCCAGTCTCCTTCTAGCACCCTCTATTAATCAAACTAATGGACATCAGCTGAAAAATGAAGTTTGCAGTCTCAACTCCAGTAACACAAAACAGAGAGAGAATAAAGAATAGAATTAGACTTAAGGCACAATTGCTTGATAACTGTTGCTCTCAGTGAATATTTGTTAAATGAATTGATCAGTAACTGAATGGATGATACAGATCAATAGTGAGTGCTACCTAAGTCCAAGAGAAAAAGATCAGTGTATATCAGAAATAAGGCTCTCTAGGAGGGTGTTTCAGATATTGCTTAAAACCACGGATTTTTGAGTTAAGATAGTCCTAAGTTTAAGTCCTGGTTCCACCACTTAAGTGGCTATGCACCAGTCCACTCATCTCACATATGCAATTAATAACAGCAAATAATAACCTACCTGGTAGGTGAGGATTCTGTAACACATCTCATGTGTTCATTAGCACAATGCCTAGTATATAAAAAAGCTTGATTAGGGGGTTCCCTGGTGGTATAGCGGGTAGGCTTCGGCACTCTCAATGCCACAGCCTGGGTTCGATTCCCAGCCAGGGAATCATTAAAAAAAAAAAAAAAAAAAAAAAAAAAAAAGCTTAATTAATGACAATTATTTCTGGGAAAAGATGGGACTTGAACAGGGCTTTAAAAAATACATAATATTTGGATATAATGGAAGAAATTGAGCAAAGAGGAGGTTGAAAGTAGAGAAGAGTAGACTGAAGAGAAAGGAAGAAGGAAGGAAACTGAGAGACAGAGGAAAAGTGAGAGGGGAGAGGAGAAAGGCTGAAAGAGGAGTGAGTATGGAGAAGAGGAGGAAGGGAAGATAGCATGGAAGAAATTCAGGGAGTCAAAGTAGAAGAGGTCTAGATTTAGGCTCTTACTTAAAGTACCGGCTGGGAGCCACATTGAGGTAGAGGAAGTGGATCTTCTTCAGGTATCTCTCTGTCTTCAGAATGGGCATCACCTGGCTGCTCTTTTGGAAGGTCTTTCCAGGAAATTCAGAGTCAAGCTGAGACCTGTGTGAGAAAAAATCAGGGGAGACAAGTCAGAGCAAAGAGGTCAGGTTGCCACTGTTGCCCAGTCAAAGAAGGAGCTATATCAGGTGCCTGAGAGGACCTAATGAGGCACTGTCAGAGCCTTCTACCACCCATACCATCAAGTTTTCATATACCAAGCAAATATAGTCCATGATGCACCATAGTTAGGCAATTATATTCACACAGGCATGTGCATGGACAACCCTTCCTTCTCTGATAAATGAATATTCATTCTGGATTGATTATGATCACTATAAAGTAAGCATTATGTAATACTGAGTAAAAGTAATGGGAATATTTTTGTTTTTCTCACCTCATAATCTTGCAAGCCCACAGTCCTGGATTTCTCCTCTCTGGCAACCTTCCTAACCTTCTAAGTCTTCTCTTTTTGTTCCCAATACCATTAGACCTGCTTATCAACTGTGCATGATCTCCATGCTTGTGACTCTTTCTTGCTCTTACCCCATCATCACCCAGCCTCTAGCTTCACATCCTTTCTTTTTTAGCCAGGACCCAGTGGTGCACCCTTCAACCCCATCAAGCCTGCACCAGCACTGTCAATCTCTTAACACTTCTACTGAACTAATCAACAAAACTAACATGAAATTAATTATCCAAGAAACTAAATGTTAGTTACCTGCACTAATAATTTATGTTGGAGTGACTTCAGAACACAAGGGTGCACATGCACGTACACGTACACACACACACACACACACACACACACACACAAACCCTGTGAATAATTGAAGTTAGACTTAACACTCAAAGTATACTACTGACCAATGTCATTAATTGACCCAAACCTAGATCAACAGAACAAGTTACCCCAGGGATAGCAGTGCAATCCTCTTCTAAAGTTCATATGAACAATAGGGTTTATGACCTTGATGTTGGATCAGGACATCTTAATGTTATAACTGCTATTAAAGTTTCATTTCCTTAACAATGAAATTCCCATGTGATCTAAGTAGGTTCAGAAGATCACAGAACCAGGAATATTGGCTCCTCTATAGATGTCTGGAGTCCAATCTCAATTATGGACTCACTCTGCTCTGCTATCTTAGACAAGTCCTCAAGCAGTCATCTCTTCCAGTGTCCTCACCTGTTATTCCAGGCCTCCACTGTCCTTCCATGCCCAGTCCCTTCCCTTCTCTGCCCACAGAAAACTGAGGCTCTCAGCCATGAACTGATTTCCTCAAGTTCAGTGTCTTCCCACATATTTATCTGCATATACTCCCATCCTAATTTTGTCCCCCAATTAGAAAAGGAGTATCCCTTCTTCTTTACAAGGCTAATTCCTCCTTTGTGCTGTGGATCCTTTATGCCCTCTTCATGAGGTACCTTCAGTCTCTCCTTAACATTAGCCTATATGCATTCATTTGGTATATGAGGCCTGTTTGGAAAGTATCCAGCCATGTACTATAAAAAATAGAGGGATTTATGGCTGGGGTTTTTTCTGGACAGCCCTTATATATTCAACTTCCCCAACACTGTCTTAAAGGCTATGAACATCGCTCTATCTTTTTTTTTTTAAAGAGTCCTACCTAGAAACCACTATTCTTTTGATCTGCTCTCCTATTATCTCTCTCTCCCCCTTTCAAGCCAACCTTCATGAAAGAATAGTAAAATGCAATTTCTACTCCTTCATCTCCCATTCACTCCTGAATGCCTACAATCTGGCTTCCTCCTCACAAGACTCCACTGAAACCGCTCGCACCCCAACCTCCTCCTTATTGTTAAATCCAATGAACATTTGTTTTAGATTTTTCTTACTTGCCTCAGTAACATTTAACACTACTAATTGCTCCCCACTTCTTGAAACCCTCCTCTTATTTCACCTCCTAACCTGTAAGGTATTTTAACTCTAAACACAGACTCTTCTGATATGCTTTCCCCTAACTGTATACACACACACACACACACACACACACACACACACACACAGGAGCAGCCAGAGGGAAGGCAGTGTTCTTTAACTGTATAATACTTATCACAATTTGTGATTATATTTTACTTGTATCAACTTATTTAACATGTACCTCCCTAAATAACTGTAAAACCCAAGGGAAAGGATTAAGTCTGACTTGTTCAATTCTATATCCTCAGCATCTAGTAGTTCCTGATATATTTATACTAGGCATCCAATAATATTTATTGGATGAATGAATGCTTGGGAGACCAGTCCTGGAGAACTCCATACAAATTAAACCACATTAGCTAGGCCTCAGAGGTTAACCACCAGAGAGGGCAAAGAACTTATCCCCTTCCCAACATCTCAGCCCCATGGTCATTTCAGTTAAGTTCTCCCAGGAAAGGAAACTTACACTTAAGGCACAGGTCAGGTCTTTGAAAAAGGGAGAGTCTGCTGGGGTTACTGAAAGCATAAATTGTTGACACTGGCCACCTGCCAACAGGGCCCTCAGAAGCCTGCCTATCTGTTCACTATTAGGGCTCTAAGGCATCAGGAAAAACTTGATTCAGCCATAAACTTAGAGCAAACACTGACAAAATCAAGCTTGATTAAAGATAAAACTACCTGTTTTCCCAAACAGTGAATGTGTCACAGACAAACTGCAAAGCACTTAGAAAATCAGGCCAGCGGATGGGGAGGAATTCCAAAACCAGAATTAGAGAACTCTCAATAGAGGTGGTCTCTGTAGGCATTCTGAAATCCTAAAAAGAGCAATGAGAGCCAGATCGGGATGGAAAATCATCACTGAAGGGGCCAGGATACTCACACTGGCAAGGCAGGAAGAAGACTCTGGAAGGTCAAAATGAAAGTCCCATCTGGCAGTGCAGCCAATTCTGAGCTGCCTTGGAGCTGGCTTAGCTCACATCGACATGAGTCAGAAGGCCCTCAGACAAGTACCCACCCAAGAGTAGGCTGACCAGAATGCTGTTTGAAATAGTACAGTACCTTTGGTTTCTTTCCCATTTAAAATGGTACATCTGGTCAGCCTACCAGGAGTCTCCCAAGGGAAGAACCTGTATCCAAAATCTGGTATCCAGCATCTAGCACCCAGCACTTAGGTCAGCCCAGAGGTGAGGCTCAAGGATTAGGAACGAGTGAGAAAAAGAACAAAGCAGGCTTCTAATACCACCTGAGAAAGAAGTCTGGAAACTCTGGAAACTCAAGCTGTCTTCTGAAGCTTTGGCTTCCTCATGGCTGATTTTTGATTTTCATGAATGTCTGCATTTCTCTATGGGGATTAACACTAAAACCAGTGGATTTATTTTGTAGACAAAAAGGAAGAGCGGCGCAGCCTCATATAAGCATGGTTTCTGGTCAGGCTAATCCCTAAATCAATAGGGAGTTGGCTTTAGACATCCAAGTGACCCAAGAGGTACCCATAAACTGGCTTCTTACTCTCCTCTGCTCAGAGTCCCAGACTGGGTCATTCACTTACTTCGTCTCTCTTCTTCCAATAGGATCCTCCTCTGCATTGTCAGCGCCACTGCTTTCATACTGTACAGGGATATCTGTTGCCAGTGCCAAGGGCAGGATGCTAAGGCCATCTAGCCACCGGGACTCTTCCTGGGCCACCTTGGCACCAACAATACCCAGGCTGTGCTGAAACTCAGGCAGAGTCAATGGTTGCAGCCATGTAGCCAACTCCTCCTCTACTTGTTGCCTACCCTTCCGGGCCTGTACAAAAGGGCACACTGGGAGTGGGGGACCATGATGGAACCTCTGCCTTTGAAGACGGCAGTCAACATGGGAGGTACTCTCTAACAAAGAGGTATCTCGGGGAAAGACCTGGTCTATGGCATCTAGCAGGTCCAGCTGGAGCTGGGATAGGACCCACGGTGCCCAGTGGTACAGCTGTTCCAGGAAGGGGAGCAAATCAAGGTGACCAACTAACAGTGCACGATATGGAGGCAGCAGACCCAGCACTGCATGCAGGTAATGCCAAGCTGCAGGGGTGCCATCTTGCAGCACAGCTGAGAACAGAGCTCGGAGCTCAGCTATCAGGAGCTCCAGCGCTCTGGGCTGCTCTGACTGAGTCACTGCCTTCAGGAACTGCCTCTGTCTCCACTGCCAGTGACGAGACTCAAGGGCATCAGATGCTGCCTGTTCAGGAGATGAGCCTACCCTCATCTCTGAGACCAAGAGGAGCTGGGCATTCAATTGCTGGCGAATCGACCTTGCCCACTGCTCAGGCTCCGACTGCCAATTCCAGGCTCCTGGCTGCTGGGCCTTACCTGCTTGGCCCAGCCCTGGAAAGGGGCAAGAGAAGCAGTCTTAGGCTCTGGGTAGGGGATGGTCAGGGTCAAAAGGGTTGGGGAAAGGGGGAATGGAGGAATTTAGGGAGCTGCAGGGCAGAGCCAAACCAGCAGAGGGCCTTTCCTAGGACCCTCAACCCTACCTACCCCTTCCCTAAAGACTGCTAAGAAGCAGGTCCAGGACAGACGTGGAGGCCCTTCCAGTACAAGATTTCCTCCCAGTACAAGAGTTCCTTCCAACCACCCAGGACACTGTCCCCCTCACCTGGCCTAAAGGGAACAGGAGGCAAGGCAAGGGAAGAGGGACAGATCTGCTGATGGGGATTCATCACGGAGTGTCTGTTGAGGAAATGGATGAACTTAGACTTGGGTCATAGGCACAGGCTCACTCTACTCACAGCCACCCACAGAGAGACTGGCAGACACACGTGTGACCACTTCTAGAGGCAAAATGATACACACTTGGAAAAAGCTCACTTCAGAGAACCTCGGTAACAGTGAGGAACCATCGCCGGGAGTGGAGCCTGGAAGTCGCCTAAAGAGGAGAAACAGGTCCTCGCTCAGAAGTAGGAAATTCCAGTCCTGTCTGCCGTGGGCTGAAGGGGCTGTTGAAGACAGAAAGCTGAGGATTGGTCGGGATGGCGGCGGTTGCAGGAAGAGCCGAGAGCCGTAAATGGATGGGACTTCAGGAAGAGGAGGAGGAAGGGCGGAAGGAAGGAGGGCTCTGTGGAAGCCTGGGAGGGGACTTTTCTGGGAGCCGCTGGGGAGAGTGGTCCCAGGGGACAAAGGGAAGCAGATCCTGAGCCATGGACTCACCCCAGTTCCATCCCCTCCCAGCTGTTAGAACGGTTACTAGATCCCTCCCCTGAGGCCCGAGAGTCTCTGACGCCTCGGCCGGAGGAGCCAGAAAGGGGAGGGACCAGAGTCGAATACCCCGCGAGGCAGAAGGTGCAGAGGCGGATCTTGCAGGCTGCCCGCAGGCCTTGGGAACACGGGGGTTAGTCCCGCTGGGTGTGAGAAAAGGATGACACCACCTTGTGGCTGATTAGGGGAAGGAGCGACCCTGAGGGCATTCACTGCGCAGCAGGCACCAACTATCTGTGTCAGAGGAACCATCCCCCGCTCACCCATATCCACCTGCCACATCACAACCCCCTAAACTCTGAATAAGACAAAATCCTTCATCACAGGGGCAGGTGGGCTGGATGACTAGAATAAAAATAGCAATTCGGCATATAATAGTCCCACCATGGCTCTGAAATCTAGATTTGCACATCCAACTTTCTATTTAGTGTCTCCACTTGAATATCTGATGAGAGTATCTTAAACTTAAAATGTTCAAAAACAGACTCCTAACTGCCCCTCTCCCTGCAAGAAACCTGCTTCTTTCACCATCTTCCACATCTCAATACATGGCAATACATTTTTCCAGTTGCTCTGGTGAAAACCTTGGCATGACCTTTGACTTCTCTCCTTCCCTCCTTCCCTCTCCTATACCCACATCCAATGTCTAATCCTTTGGCAAACTTTGTTGGCTATAGCTTCAAAATATATCCAGAATCCAACTGTGTCTCATCACCTTAAATGCTACAACCTCGGTCTAAGCCACTATCACCTCTCATTTGGATTGTTCCTTCTAACTCAGTGGTGTCCAACCTTTTGGCCTCCCTGGAAAAGTTGTCTTGAGCCATACACAAAATACACTAATACAAATGTTAGCTGATGAAACATAGGCAGATCCTGTCACCCCTCTGCACAAAACTCACAAATGCCTGACCATCTCATTCCTCAAAAGAAAGCCAAAGTTCTATGATGGCCTGCAAATTGCTATCTGATCAGTTGCCTGCTACCTCTGTGATCTTCTGTCCGTCTTTGCTCATTCACTCTGCTCCTGCAATGCCTGGCTCACACCAAGCCTGCTCCCACCTCAGAGCCTGCATAAATCTGATGGTGTATCAGTGAGAAGACAAATTTTCCGTAGCTGTGTAACAAATTACCACCAACTAAGCAGCTTAAGAACAACATCTATTTGGTATCTCACAGTTCTGTAGATAGACATCCAACATGGCTTAACTGGGTTCTCTGCTGAGGGTATCATAATCCTGATATCAAGGTGTTGGCTGGGCTGGGTTCTTGTCTGGAGGTTCTGGGGGAAAAAATCCTCTTCCAAGCTTATTCCTGTTGTTGGCAGGATTCAGTTCCTTGTGGTTGTAGGACTGAAGTCCCTGTTTCCTTCCTGGCCATCAGCCAGGGGCCACTCTCAGATCCTAGAGGCCACAGCCTTTCTTGCCAAATGGCCCCTCCATCTTCAAGCCAGCAATAGTTTCTCAAACCTTTCTCATGTTTGGAATCTTTCTGATGTCCTCTTCTGCAACCAGCCAGAGGTCAGGTCCAGCTAATCTCCCCTTCTTATAGTCAATATAAGAAGGGGAGATTATATAACCCAATTACAGAAGTAAAATCTATCACAGTCCGAGAGATTATACAGGGCATGTACACAAAGGGTGGGAAATCTTGGGGACCATCTAAAAATTCTGCCTACCACACATATGATATAACAAAAAGAGCAAAAATACAATGATTTAAATATGATAGATGTTTATTTTTTTCTCTCATATAACCATCCAAGCATAGTTACTCCAGGGCTAATATGTCAGCCTTTTAGATGTTCTTTGTCCAAGGAAGTGGTCCTTGTTTCAAGGTCCAAGAGAATTTATCACCATGTTTGCTAGTGAGATGGGGGAAAGAGAAAGGAGAAAACATAACCTGACTTGGGCACAATATGGAAATGCACTGATCACTCAATCACAGACACACCTAGCATCAAGGAAAGCTGCAAAATTTAATCTTTATTTTCATCGGCCATGTGCCCAGATAAAAACCAGGGGTTTTATTAGTAAAGAAAGAAGAGGACAATGAATACTGGGGAACCACTTGAGACTTAAACCACAGTGAATACTCTTCTTCCAGATGACCACAATGCTTAATTCCCTCCTTTCAAATCTCTGCTCAAAGAGACATTAGTGAGTCCTTCTCTGACCACCCAATATAAAATATCAACACTCTCCCCACTTTCCTTACCCTTTTTACCCTGCATTATTTTTCTCCATAGCACTTATTACCATCCCATATATTTAATTGCTTATTGTCTGTTACCCCTGACTAGAAGCATAAACACCATGGTGGCAGAGATTCTGATTGTTCTCTGCTCTCTCCATCCCCTGTGCTAGGCACGAAGAGTAGGTGATCAGAAAACATTTGTGGAACAAATGCATAAATATATCTTCATTAGTGAGGAAAAGGGTAGACTCTGAAGTCAGGCTGCTTGGATTGAAAACCTGACTCCACCACTTACTAGTTGTGGAATAGTTTATCTGTTTCAATTTCTGTAAAATGAAAATAATAACAGTATTTACCTTATAGGATTGTTGTGAGGATCAGATAAGTTAATGTATATAAAACACTCAGAATAGAGCCTGGTAGATAATAAGCACTTGATATAATTGATATGTGTTAGCTATGTGTTTTTGTTCTAGTTCATGGCACTGTACCAAATGTTGTTGACATAATGGTGAACAAGCCATAACAGAGTTCAGTCAGAGCATATATAAGGGCATGGACAACCCTTTCTGGGAAGGACAAAGAAGAGTCACAGTCACAGTCATAGTAGGCCTTAAAAACAATAGTTTTCCAGGCAAAGACAAGAAGAGAATTCTGTTCAATAACCTCATCTGAGGCCTCAACACTGCCTAAACATCTAATTATGCTTCTGTTGTCAGTTCACTCTGCCATTCTGTGCAAAGACTATTTCATACCTCTTGTACTCTCTCATCTTCCTTTTTTTTTTTTTTTTTTTTTGGTATTTTACTTCCAATAACTTCACCTCCTATTAAGAAAAATTAGATGCAATATCAATCAGGGTTTTCCAGAGAAACAGAACCAATAGAATATAGGTCTATAGACATCCAGAGATTTATTTCAAGAAACTGGTTCACACAATTGTGGGGGCTGGCAAGTCCAAAATTTGAAGGGTAGGTCAGCATGCTAGGAACTTAGGCAGAAGTTAATGCTGCAGTCTTGAGGCAGAATTTCTTCTTCTGGGAAAATTTCAGTTTCTGCTCTTAAGGCCTTAAACTGATTGGATGAAGTCCACCCACATTATTGAGGGTGATTTTATTTACTTAAAGTCAATTAATTGTAGGTTTTAACCAATTTATAAAATACATTCACAGCAACACTTAGATTAGTATTTGATTAAGTAACTGGGTACTGTAACCTAGCCAAGTTAACACATAAAACTATCACACATGCTATTTAAAAGGAATTCTTTCAATATTCCAAAAACAGATAAAAAACCACTTGATCTGCCTTCATCCATTCCTCCTTCCTTCCTGTTACCAATAAGAGGTCCTCCTCCTTTCTCTGAAGCCAAGCTCTAGTCTAGACCTTTATTCTAGAATTATTCTCTCTTGCCTGTATTCACCCAACAAAGTCACTGAGCATCAACTATGCTGGATACTATTTTAGGTGCTTAGTTACATCAATGTACAAAATTGTAACACTGACAAATGCTCCTGATTCATGGAGCTTATATTCTAGTGGGGGACACAAGTAAAAAATAAACAAAATGAGTAAACTATACAACACGTAATAGTGCTACAGACAAAAACAGAGCAGAAGTTAGGTGCAGATTCACTTCTCTCTTAATTAAAAGCCTTCCTTTCATTATATAAATAGTAAACTGAGTAGGGAGGAGATTTAAAGATGTTCATTCAACAAATATTTATTGAATCCATATTATGTGCTGGGCACTGTGATAAGGATACAATGTTGAGCAATACAAACAAGGACTCTGACCTCAAGAGCAACTGTCAGAAGTGCTACATGCAGAAAATATGAGGAATTATGGGAGCTGGAGTCTGGAAAGAGTTCTTTAAGGAAAGTGTATTTGAACTAAGTACTCAAGAGTGAGTAGTTCAGTAGGTAAAGTTGGGGGAAAGTAATACAAGCCAGGAAACAATGGGTGCAAAGGCCTTGGGATAGAATAGTGTATGACAGGTTAAAGGAATCCAAAGGCCAGTGTGGTCAGAGCAGAGTGAGAAAGTGAGGTGTGGTTCAGTTCAGTTCAAAAACAGGATTGATATTCAAGTGTCTGAGTCACTGATAAGATAAAGCTTAAGCAGATAAAGGTAGGCAGGAGCTGAATTATGCGGGGCCTTGTTGGTCATGTGTAGAATGTCAGTTTTTATCCTATAAATGGGAAGCTATTGCAATGTTTTCAGCACTAGTTTGTATTTTCTAGCTTATAAATGGAGAGCAGTTTGGAGGGGTGCAAAAGTGGGTATGGGGAGAGGCAGCAATTGCAGTAATCCTCAGGGAGGTTGTGAAGATGGAGAGAAGCAGACAAAATCAAGGGGTATTTAAAAACATAAACTTAGAATTTGGCACTTAAGGGTGGGGATGAGTGAGGTTTCTAGCTTCTGCAACTGTTTGAGTACTAGGCATAGGAGAAAAGTTTATCAGGAAACATTGAGTTGGGAATGTTTTTGAGACACCTAAATGGAGATGTCAATCAAGTAATTTGGAGGAGAGATTTGGAACTCAGTAACTAAAGCTCATCAGAGTGGAGATGAAACAATCCAAAAATAGACTGGGTAGGCCTGCAAAAGAGACTAACAAGCTACACCCAGAGGTAGTAGTAGTATGATGATGAGGAACTAGTTAATAGTACCAGATGCTACTGAGTAATAAAGTAAGCTGAGGACTGGGAAATAACCAGTGAATGCTGGGCCATGAAGGTCACTTAGTAAGCCAGGGTGACCTGAGTAAGAATCATTTCAATAGAATAAATCTCAAAAGATCAAAACAGTTCATTAGAAGGGGGTAAAGGGCCAAAGTATCCAACTGTCTTAAGTTTAGCCATAAGGTGAAAAAATATGGGGTGATAGCTGGAGGGGAAATGAGGTAGAGTCGTTTGTTTGTTCTAACAGGGGAGTCTTTAGCATTTTTGTTGTTGTTATGTGGGTAGTTCCCTGGCTGGGAATCGAACCCAGGCCGCAGGTTGACAGTGCCAAAGCCTTAGCCACTACACCACTAGGGAACTCCCATCTTTAGCATTTTTAAACACTGATGAGAATTTAGTGAAGTGGGGAAAAGTCAGACTGCAAAAGAAGGGAGGACTACGATTTAGAGCACAGGAATAGGCATTGGCCTTAAGAGGAATGCTTGCCCTGTTTAGACAGAAGAAAATGATGCAGATGTGGATGGGTGACCAAGTTTTGTGGCCAGACACTGTGAGAATTCCCAACCAACAGCTTCTACTTTTCTTTATGAAGAAATAAGATTATCTTCAAGGAAGTGAAGAGAATGGTGTGTGGGGGTGGTGGGGGAGGCTAATAAGAGGCTTAAGAATATTGGTTTAAAATATTCATTACAGCAAGCAGGAGAGATTTAAAAAATCCTGGATTATAGGGGCTGAGACACTATTGGAAGCTGGTAACAATGAATTCATAGCTGTCCAAATGCAAGCACAAATGTTTCACTTTGTCTAAATCAAAAAAAGATGAGAGTTAAGCAAGTGCAACCTATTCCAACATGATTACTAGAATTTAATCTGGATACTAATCTAAAGACAGGAAGATGTTCATGGAGAGAAGGACGAAGCAATGACCTGACTGCTCCAGTGAAATCAAGGAACAGCTCAATAAGGTGGGAGAAATGTGGTCAGTGACTAAGATGCAAGTAATAGAATTTTGAAGGTAGAGCAGAGTAGGGTGAAAACAATGGCCAGGACGTAACTATGGGAATGGGCAGTTAAGAGAATACAAATCATGGAGACTGGGTCAAAAAACTAAAAGACCAAAATACTGAATGGAATGCCCATGCAAACAATTAAGTACCAACTTGTGGATAAAAAGTCCAAGGGCTACCTATTTAGAGGAAAATAGGAGAGTAGTAGTTACTGAGGACAAATAGAGAGTGGTACACTTTAATAGCCTCAGAGAAATCAGACTTTGCAAAGGAGCAGGCAGTTATGTTCTGAAGCCACAACAGCAGAAATATCAACCCTGTCTTCAGTGTTTGTGGTAAAGGTATAAAGCTTTGACAATGTTTATTCTTGTGCTTGAAATATCATTTGTTCTCACTATGCCAGTGAATATTGCTTTATGGAAAGACCTGAGGGAGACTTCAGCAATTCAGAAGATGAATGGTAAGAATAAGGTTCTTTTAAGTATTGAAAGAACCAGAACAGAAGAGATTGAAAATTTAAAAGGACTAACTGATGGATCAGATTGGGGGACATCTGTTTTTCCATGCCTAGGGACAATTTGGTACAGATGGGTAAGCAAATAGAAGTTCTGGAGGTTTGGAAAATTATGTTCCTAGTCTTTCTTCCAGCAATTACTAATTATGTGACACAGAAACACAGGTAATTCACAATCATCTGGAAACTTAATTACGTGGAAGTTCATTGCAAGGATATCTACAAATGTTGATGAGGAAGAATGCTCCCACTAGCAGAATACTATCCCAGGTCTCCATTCCCATCTCTGGAAATTCACAAGCTGTTTTACCTGCATTTATACTTCCCAAGGATAGAATTTATATGGGTTGACACAAAGCCACTCAAAAGTTTCTGGTCAGCAACTTTTACATTCTTAATAAACCTTTCTTTTCAACATTTGTCCAAGAGACAGCAGCTAAAAAGGCAAAAAAGCTGATTGAAGCTACTTTTCTCATCAGGTCAAATGTATTAAGATTTGCTTCTAGTCGCTTCTGGATTCTTGCTTCCTCATCTGTTAAGTGGGATAATACCTCTTACTTGTGGTTTTGTTATAAAGATTAACTAAGATAAAACATGACATATAAGGGCTATCTGGAAAAAAAAAACAGCCATAATACCTCTATTTTTCAATATTACATTGCTGGATACTTTCTGGACAGCCCTTGTATACCAACATCAGAACCTATACAAAGTGGGGGCTCAATAGATATTCTGAGAGGTAACTGGTATAGTAAAAACAATATAAATTTTAAAGTTAATCTGTATTTTAATACATGGTCTGCTCATAGAGAATTTCAACTTCCTGATCTGTATAGGGGAGAAAATGTGTGCCTTGTGGATAGTTGTAAGAAGTTATTTTTATTATTGTGGGAGCCAATGTCTAAGAGCTTCCATTTCCTCTGTAAAAAATAAAACATGAAGGGGTTCCCTGGTGGTGTAGTGGCTAGGCTCCAGTGCTGTCAGTGCCATGGCCTGGGTTCGACTCCTAGCCAGAAAACCACCAAAAAAAAAAAAAAAAATTATAATTAAAAAAAAACATGAACACCTGATGAAGGATAGATAGTCGAGGGTGAGGTGAGGGTTTAAGAACAGTGATGGGATAAATAATTGCCATAGTACTTAAGGAGAGCAAATAGATCAGGAACCGACAAGGGTTGCTTGTTGGTAATAAAAGCTCGGTTGAAAAGTGGAGATCTTAAATATTTAGTAACATTCATTTTATAGCTGGTTTTTCTCTAGCAGTTCGAATGGAGGAACAGAAAAGATTAAACAGCTACAATGATGCAAAAGGACACAAGGGTAGCAAGAAAATGGGGAGATGAAGTGATAGGGCATTCAGATTACTTAATGCAGAAGTAAATTCAACAAAGGGGGTGATAAGGAGGAAATAATGGATAGGCTGAAATTAGCAATTACAGAATAGGCACAGTGTAAACACAGTGGGATAGAAGCTGGAAGAGCTGGAATTAGGAGATTACAGATAAACACTGAGACACTAAGGTCCTGAAGATTTCACGTGACCCCATTCTTCCCCATTACTATCACTATCTACTTCTCTCTTGGGTTTCTCTCCCTCAAGTCTGAGCGTATTGCAATTTTCCACTTTCTGACTGAAGACAAGTACACAGACCTTCTTTGCATAAAAGTTTTACTGCTCAATTAGGAAGACAGAAAAAAAAGCAAGAAAATAACAACTTGGAGAAATGGCTGGAGTTCCAGACCACCACAAAATCTCTGTTCTGGAGCTACTGACTTCCCAGGAGGTTGTGCCTAAAAACACCGTGATTTTTTGTCCTTAGATATATCTTCCTTTCCCTAAATCTGGCAGAATTCCTTCTTGTAAGACATAGTCCACACAAACAAAAAATAGTTTTGAATGAATGCATACCTGGCTTACAAGTGAGCCATTAAAGTGAAACAGATTTAAGTTAAGGACAATTAGACAGAGCTCTTAATTTTCTCTGGGCAGGAACCAATTTCCTATTGCTATTACCAACCTTAAAATTGTACGCACAGACCTTGCTTTAACCAGGTGCCTGGAAATGCTGAGGTTTCCTTCTATACAAAGAAGGCAATTTCTCTGCAGCCAGGGCTAAAGCCGGCAGATGTACACTAACTGACAGAATAAATGATGGTGCTAATAAAGTCGGCAAAGCTTTCCTGTCCATAATATAAACCAAAGAGAATAAAAGTGGGTTTATTAACTCCTGGAAAAGAAGCAACAGTACCCATCTCTCAGGCAACCCTTCTCTCTACATACAAGCTACTCTCACCCTAAGCAAGGTTCACTGGTTCCTTCAATTTGAGGGTCCATCAGTGCCTCCCTTCCGATGGCTAGCTGCCTGACGGCGAGGTTCCAGGCTGTTCAGCAGTAACACCTGGCAAAGCTGAGGCAGCCTCGTAGTCTGCGATGCGGCGCTGGACCAGAGCAGGCATGAGCTGTAAGTAAGCGGCCATGAGGCGGTGGTTGGAATGAATCAGCTTTCCAGCACAGCTGTGCAGGCAGGCCTCCTGGAAGGAAGACAGAGTGGAAATAGGGGCCAAAGGTGTCCTGTCAGGTCCACCTCCTTCCTTCTCATCTCTAGCCTAGGGGCGAGGGTCATGGAAAAGCCCTGGCCAAAGGTAGGAGAAGTGGGGGAAGGAGGGAAGCAGTCTACGGTAAACTAAAAATGGAGAGTAATCCCCTACTCGGTTCCCCACCTCCTCAGCATCCAGAGCTCGGTGGTGCAGGCTGGGCACACAGCGCTGGAAGCAGAGTTCTGTCATCCGATTGTAGACCAACAGGAAGTCCCGCAACTGGGAGAGAAGGGGACCGAGAACTCAGCGATAAGGGGGCCCACACCTCAATTCAAGGCCGTGCCGCCCTGAAGTTTCCCAGGACCGCACACCACAGCCCAATGTCCCCAGCCTTCGGATCCCTGGATCTTTGGGGTTCCCGCCACGTGGACACGGATGAATGTTGAATGTAGGGCGATGAAGCCACTTCAGCTGCCACTCACGTTTCTCAGCTGCTGGTGCTGTTGGGGTTGCTCCATTCCTCCACAAGCGCGTGCCCGACGTCACTTCCCTTTCAGCGTCTCGGAAACGCCCCGGAAGTAATTTCTCGTCCATCCTCAGGGACTGAGAGGTTGGCTCAAGGATCGCTCTGCCCTTTGGTGTAACGTCACTTCCGCCCTCATAATCTGCGACGTGGCTGGCTTCTTCTGCCCGGGGGAGGACGTCACTTCCGCCGAGTCTCTGACCTGCTGCTAGAATCGCGACGGGAATTGGAGCCGGAGGTCCCGGCACGGCCCGGGCCCGGCGCCCTGAGGGGAAGAGCGGCCCGAACCTAGGTGAGAGGGGCATAATTGGGCAACGGGAAGTTGAACGCATGAACCTGTCCTGAGAGCAAGATACCTCTGAACCGGGGAAGGATGAGGATACACCTGATGCCCAGGTGTATGGGGGTGGGGGAGGCGGGGAAACACACCTGGGGAGACATAACTTACTTTGGAAGAGATCAACTGTGTATCCTGGGAAAAATAGACTTTTCCCAGAGATTGGGAACATACACCAACTGTTTCAACTAAGGCCTGATTGGGAGGGCGGTTGGAAGAGGTGCACGGGATGGAGGAGGAGACCAGACCACCTGAAGGAAAGGGGAGGAAGCACTAAAGGAGTGTTGAAAGGCTAAGCGGTGGAGAACATACCTGAGCCCTGGAAAGGGGTTCTTCTCCTGATGAGGAGAAACACTTGCGTGGTAATAAGCTCCAGGAGAACACACTTTATCTCTGGTTTGCACTGTTGTATTTCATGGCCTCGAATAGAGCATGACATATAGTAGGCACTCATTAAATGTCTATTGAATGATTGAATGCATGAATAATCACCAGAGTCCTGATGAGGTTGGAGGGTCATGAGAAGACACCTGAGGCCTGAGTGTGCATGTGAAATATGCATTCTAGAGAGGAGAAATACACATACTACCCTTGGGACAATGTATAAAACTTCAGAAATGATAGGGGAGAACTTTCTCTTCTAGAGTCCTGGCTAGTTTCCAGAATTGTCTGTGTTGGGCTTTGCAGGGCGCTGGGGTGGAGACATTGACTCCAGTCCCTTCCCTAGCCATGACGGACGGTATCCTAGGGAAAGCAGCCACAATGGAGATCCCCATTCACGGGAACGGCGAAGCTGGGCAGCTTCCTGAGGATGATGGGCTGGAGCAGGTGCTTCTGTTTGATTATTCTTACTGTTTCAATGTAGGAATTCCAACTCACAAACCCTGGACTATTTTAGTAACCTTCCCTAATTTATCTGACTCCCTTCAATCTTTTTATAAATCTTTGTTCTGATTCTGTGCAGACTTCCTTTGTGTGCTCTTTCTCTGATGCTTCAATCTAAGTTTGTTCTCACCTCCAAAATGCTTCAGCTGCCCCTATGTTTCTGAAGCCCCCTCCCCCTTCTTCTCTGGCCTGTAGGATCTCCAGCAGGTGATGGTGTCAGGACCCAACCTCAATGAAACTAGCATTGTGTCTGGTGGCTATGGGGGCTCTGGTGATGGACTCATCCCCACAGGTATGAATGATCAGAACAGGACAGGAAGCTTGTGGTGAAGGAGAGAGGAATGGTTCTGGGGAGCATAGGATATATCTAAGAAAACTTGAGTTATCTCTGGAGATCTTGGAACCCTCTGCTAGTATGAACCCTGTGGACTGTCCTCAGCCCAAGAGCAGTTCCCAGGGTTGTCCAGCTGCTCCCACTTGCCTTTTCCCTTGAATTGTGCCTTTTCTCTGTTGCCATCACCTAAGTCAAGTTAAGAACTCTGTTCCACAGAAGTTCCCTGTGCTCTGGAGCTTAAGGCTGATTTGGAACTTTATGAGGCTTTTCAGAGTTTTACTTTAGACTCTAAATTTAGAAGAACAAGGAGCCCTAAATCTCACACTGACTAGGGTTCCTCATGGGAATGTCAACTGGGTTTTCTGTTACCTACCATTCTTAATCTCCCACTCCATACTCATTGTGTTTTCTGTTTCCTCTGGCCCCCTATACCAGCAGCTCTCTCCTCCCTCTCCCTCCAACCCCTCCACCACCTCAGAAGGCCAGATGTATTTGGGATTTGGGGCTCAGGGCATAAAGTATGAGTTCCTCCTAATAAGTAGGAGAATCTAATTGTCTCTAGTTTCTGCTCCTTCAGGGAAGTCATGTTCAGGTACTGGGAGGGAAGTATGGGTGGAGCCACAGAGGTATCTGGTTGCATATGAGGGAGGCTTGTGTCAGAGAACTTGGTCCTTTAGGGTCTGGCCGCCATCCATCTCACAGTGCCACTCCTGCTGGCCATGGAGATGAGGTGGCTCGGGGCATCGCTGGAGAAAAGTTTGACATCGTCAAGAAATGGGGAATCAACACATACAAGGTGGGATTCAAACACCTCTCCCTTCCCCCAAACTCCCTGTGGGTACCTTTTTCCCTTCTCCCAGATCTGTGGCTAAAACTAGGAGCCTGGGTATACTGGGGGGCTGGAGGGGGGAGCAGGGTGCTAGGGTCTCTGACCTATGCTGCCACTTCCCAATCAGTGCACAAAGCAGCTGTTATCAGAGCGATTTGGCCGAGGCTCTCGGACTGTGGACCTGGAGCTAGAGCTACAGATTGAGTTGCTGCGTGAGACCAAGCGCAAGTATGAGAGTATCCTGCAGCTGGGCCGGGCACTGACAGCACACCTCTACAGCCTGTTGCAGACCCAGCATGCACTAGGTGATGCCTTTGCTGACCTCAGCCAGAAGTCCCCAGAGCTTCAGGTGCCTCCGCCAGGCCAAAGGGGGTTGTGGTGGTGACTGGGCCCAGCCCCTCCCAGGCAATCGCCCCTCAGCCTCCCTCCCTTCCTCCTTCCTTCCTGTAGCCCAGAGGGAGAACCCCTCCAGGGTGGGCCTAGCCATGTCCCCAGCAGCACTCACCTGGGGAGGCAGCCTACGGGTTTGTATGGAGTTCCAAAGGTGGAGGGATTGGGGGAGGTGGCACACTAGGTGCCTCACAAGTAATCTTTCTCTGCATTGGTAAGAATGCCTTGGTGCTCAGCCTAATCAGAACCCCTCCCTTGCCTGCTGCCACTAACTTCCCCTGTTCTAGTCCTTTGTACTTTTCTGAGAACCCCACCCCCACATTCCCACCCCAGGCATCCTTAGGGTGGCTCCTTTCTGCCTCCTGCTGGAGGCAGTCCTTGGATGTTTCTGTTTTTATGGCTGCTTCCTTTCTGGGGAAGAGGGGCATGAAGCTCCACTATAGCTCCACTCAGGTAGGAACTGTTCCTCAAGGCCTGTCCCTCCCCCTTCTGCCCTCAGGAGGAATTTGGCTACAATGCGGAAACACAGAAGCTACTGTGCAAGAATGGAGAGACACTGCTAGGGGCTGTGAACTTCTTTGTCTCTAGCATCAACACATTGGTCACCAAGACCATGGAAGACACACTCATGACTGTCAAACAGTATGAGGCTGCCAGGTGTGGAGTCTGGCAGGGCCTAGGGTTTGGGAGTTGGCTGGCTTGGGTGGAAGTTTGAAATTAGGGGCATAAAAATTCAGGAAGAAAAGGAGAGTATGTGTGGAGGACAAAGGTGTGGAGATGAGCCTATATCACCCCCTCCTCAGGCTGGAATATGATGCCTACCGAACAGACTTAGAGGAGCTGAGCCTAGGCCCCCGGGATGCAGGGACGCGTGGTCGACTTGAGAGTGCCCAGGCCACTTTCCAGGCCCATCGGGACAAATATGAGAAACTACGAGGAGATGTGGCCGTCAAACTCAAGTTCCTGGAAGAAAACAAGGTGCCAGCCCCAACCCTTTGACCCCAGGCCACCTTTCCATCTGTAACACTGACCCTCACACTAGACCCTCCCCATCATTAGCTCGGGAAATGCAGCCTGGATAAGGAGTGGGATCTTCCCCTAGCCCCCTCAACCCCTGGATCTTTCCACGTCTCCCTCCCTCCAACCCCTGGCTCTTTTCTGTTGAAGAATTTGGCTGCTGGTCCCAGGATCATAACAGAAAAATCACCCCCTGAGCTGAGGTACTAGAACCTCAGGCCCAATGAATCAAGTTAGGTTTCTCCCATCAGGTTGACCTTTCTCCTTTGACTCCCTTTGTGGAGTTCAGTCCCCACCAGAAAAGCACTGTCAGAGCAGAGTCCATGCACTTCTGGTCTGGGCTCAGGCTCAGCCCCTCAAGAAGGGCATCTGAGTCCAGCCTTAGCTAACCCTCTGGACCCTCAGATCAAGGTGATGCACAAGCAGCTGCTGCTCTTCCACAATGCTGTGTCTGCCTACTTTGCTGGGAACCAGAAACAACTGGAGCAGACCCTGCAGCAGTTCAACATCAAGCTGCGGCCTCCAGGAGCTGAGAAGCCCTCCTGGCTAGAGGAGCAGTGAGCAGTTCTCAGCCCAACCCGGCTATCAAGAAAGACATTGGGAAGGGCAGTCCCAGGTTGGGGGAGATTGGACATGGGACATCCCTTGCCACCTGCTCTCTGGCTTGGATTCCCTTTGCCTGGCTGGGGCCTGATACCAGTTTTGCCCACACTGCTGTGGGTACAGAAGGGGCCTGCAGGCCCAGCAGCTGCTGCCCTGTCCCTTATCTTCCTGGCCACTGGGCTTCATTCCCAGATCTTTTCCTTCTCCACAGCCAAAGGCTATGACAAAACCACTCCATGGTCAGTGGCATCACTCCTCAGGCCCCCCTGGCCAATGGCAGAGCCTCACAAGGCCTTGTCAGCCAATGGCAGCTCTTCTTGGGCTCCCCTGGTCCAATGATGTTGCCTCCAATACCCTTTGCTCTCTTATGTGTGCCCATTTCAGAGAAGGACTGGGACCAAAGGGGCGGGAATAATGGGGAGCCCCATTTCTGGCCCTGCATTTGAACGGGCCTCCCCTCACCTACCATCCACTTTAATTGTGCTTAGAGCCCTGGAAGATTGGGACCTAGCACTAGGAATAAACCTTTCATAAAAGCAGGCCCAGTGAGGTCAATTTGTGGGGGGGACTGTAGGAGGGTGGGCTGGGTGGACAGTCTAATATACCAAAATCCTATCGAGTCAGAAGAGCTGGGGCCAGGCAACTGAAGTTCCACGTTTCAGGAGCAGTCTGAGGATCCACTCTCCTCCCTGAGCCCCAGTTGGACACAAAGGTTTATTTGCCCTTCAGGCCAGCACCTTAAGAGCACAGGACCCAGACTAGGGTCCTCTGACCTTCATTATGCATTTAGTCACACAGTACATATTTACTGAGTGCTTTTACTTGCCAGACACTGTGCTAGACCCTGGGGGAGCATCAGTGAATAAAACATGGTCCCTGCCCACAGTGCTACAACCTAGTGAGGGAGGGATAGAGATAAGTAAGTGACCAGGCAATTACAAGACAGTGATAACTAGGATACAGAAGTACAGGGAGCTGTGGGAACAGGGGCATCTAGCCTAGATGGGTGGAGATGGGCATGTCCACTTAAAACTGAGACCTAAAGGGTGAAAAGAAAATAGCCAGACAATAGAAGGAAGAGCATCATAGGCAGAGTGGCCAACATAAGTGAAGGTCTTGAATAGGAATCTGAAGGAATTGTCTGAATGGAATGAAAGAAGTGGGAATGACTAGAGGAAGACTACGAAGTAAGATAGTGAAATCGCTAGACCTTTTCAGGCTGATTAAGGACTTTTGCCCTTTGGAGAAAGGGAGTTGTGAGGCCGTTTCAGCAGAAGTTTGATAGCATGGGAAAGTCTAGGGTTGAGGAAAGTAGTCCTATCAGGCTCAAAATAGTGTAATAGAGACCCCAGTTCCAAACTCCAAAGCAAGCATGAACCCTGCCTGAGGCACGGTTACAAGTGCTTGAGCACCTGTGTTAGGTGTCAGAACTCAGGTGAGTGAGAGGTGGAGGCAGTTCCCAGGGCCCCTGCTGTACCCAGTTGTTGAGCCCAATCTGAACCTTGTCTGCGGCAAAAAAGCTTCCCAGCAGCACTTTTATTTAGTCAAGGCCCAGGTGCCATCACTTCTGTGCTCCTTAACCAAGGGGAGTTCCCAGAATGTTTCAACATACTCTCCTGTGTGGAGGGCTGGAGGAAGGGGATGACCCACTCAGCACAGACATCAGTGCATCCAGATTTTGCCCTTTTGTCTCAGATACTGCATCTCCCAGGCAGGCTTCCTGGGCTTTGATCAGCCTGCAGTCATCTGACTAGAGCTTGATTATTAGGTGGACGTTCCACGTACAAACCCCCCACTTTATGGGCCACTGGGGATTTTTCAACATGAAAGGTACAGAATCTCCAAGTGATTAGAAGTAGACCTAAAGCTTGAACCATGATTACTCCACTTCTTAGCTGAAGTGATCAGGGTTAATGTCTTGGGAGCCATGGCCCTCCGTTTCTTCCATTGTAAAATACAGCGAATAAAAGAAGCTACCTATTAAGATTATGAGTATTAAAGGAGATAATATATGTAAAGTGATTCATTATGTGTCTGGCATAATATAATCACTCAGTCCCTGTTAACTGTTATTATAATTTTTATTATTTTCCACTGGGGGTGCTTTTCCACAATGTCACGATTCTGAGAATTGCTCTGGTCTTTGGGGTGTGGAAGGCAGTTGCTGGATGGTCTGAACCATAATTTCATAGCAAGGGGGCTCCTGAGAGAAACAGCCAGGCAACTAGAACCCAGTTAAGTCCCCTCACCTTTCTACTCCTTCAGCCCCTCCCAGAAGTCTGAATAGTGCCCTTCCACCTTTGGGCCCTTCGCCGCCCAGAGATCCATTCCGAGGTGCTGACGATCCTCATTTCCCCTGCTCTGCGGAGACCACAGTAACATATTCCGTAGGAGCCCCCCGACCCCGCTGCCAGAAAGCCGGGAAGGGCACCTCCAGGAGGCAGCCCCGACCGGTTCCCAGAATCCGAAATCCCTGCTGTCCAGCTTGCCTTTTCTTTACAGAGCCTCTTTCCGTATCTGAGACCTACTACGACGCCCTTCCCTGGAACCGTCCGGAGCCAGCGGCAGCTGGCGGGGATCGGGAACCAAAGATCGGGATCCGGCTCCCCGTCTTCCCGGGTCGCCTGCGGAGTCAGCTCCTGCCAGACCTCAGCGGGTGGATATGGAGAGCGGTGCAGGCGGGACATGGGGGGCGGAGCCTGCACGGTGGTGGGCGGGGTGTAGGTGGGTCTTCAGTACTCGAGCCGCCCCCTCCTCGGGCTGGTCCGCAGCCCCGCCCCGGCCCCTCCCTCCGGCCTGTGCGGCGGGGTCCGGAGGCGCCGGCGCGAGGGCAGGCGGAGGCTTCGGACGTGGGGCGGCGCCGCGGGCAGGGCCGGGCCGACGGGCGCTGGCAGTGCGGGTAGCGCCGCGGGCCCCACTGAGTGGCCGCAGTCCGGGCCTTGGCCCTCCTATCTTGCTTCGCCGCGGTGAGTGCGACGGGCGGCCCCCAGGGTTGTGTTGGTATCCCTGTCTGCTCAAGTCCAGGGCTGGGTCCGAACGGCCGTGTGTCTGTCCGAGCGTCTGCGGGTGGGGGCACAGATGGTTTTCAAAAGCTGTGCCTGTCTCTGTCCACGTGAGGCGTGTACATGTCCGAGACACCAGTGGGGGGATTCTTCGGGCTGTGGCTGCTCACGTGAGGTCCATATTAGAGGGGGGAGACGCGGGTGGATGGGTGATGATGGTTCCTTGGAAGAGCGCGGGGGTTTGGGAGCTTGTGTATATTGGCGGAGGGTGTCCAACGCTGCGGCCGAGGGTGACGTTGTGTGAGGTGGGCGGATGGGTTGCTGAGTGAGACTCTGGAATCTTGTGGCCCAGCTTGTCTAAAGGGTTCCTTTCTCCCTGGTGCAGACACTGCCACTCCTTGCTCCCCTCTCCATCCTCCTTAGACATCGAGGCCCACCAGCCAGGATGGAGGACACTCTTTCCTCCTCTAGTACTGCTCCTTGGACAGGAAGCCTCATCCAGAGGCTGTTTCTTGTAGAAAAGGAGCCTCTTGGTTCTCCTGCACCTTGGACTCTGCCTGGAGGACCCCAGGGCCCTTCCTGGTCTGGCCTTCTCCCTTCTGGACTTGGCTACATATCCTGGGCCGCAAACCTGCAGGGACAGATGGTTGCAGGTTGGAGGGGCAGGCTGCACTCCAGAGAGGTCGTTCTGACTGAAAGCAGGCCCTAGATTTGTTACTGGTATGTGGGTCTCTCATGTATACAGCGTGAACCGAGGACTGGCCCCAGTAGGAAGATGAGATCTGGAAGGTTGGAGCAGGTGCAGATGTCTTTTTAACAGGTCTCCCTGTATGTCTGTCCAGCTCTCTAGTGCCCATTCATGTTCTAAGCAGGGCTATGATTTGCTGCAGAATTGGAATCAGAGCTGCAGGCCTGACAGGTGCCCTGCGCCTCTTGGCTTGCATGCCTCCAGTGACAGAGCACTTACTACCTTCTGCTGTGGGAAAGCTTTATGTTAAGTGGAGGTCTTTTTCCTTGGAGCTTTGTTCACTTATCTTGTTATTTCCTTTGCTTTTGCCTCTCTGTCTGGTGAGAGGGAACTGCAGTGATTTAAACATGACTCTCCTGTCACATATACTGAGCACCCTCTGTGTATACCAGGTGCTGCCTCAGCCACTTAGGGGACAATGGCATTTTTACTGAGAGGAGAGCTTGAGCAAAGGCTCATAGTTGGGATAGTACAGCCTGTGTTCAGAAAAACAGAGCAAAACCATATGGCTAGAATAGAGGGTACCCAGAGGGAGCATCATGTGTGCCCTAAAATCAGCAAACATTTATTTTGGAAGGGAGGTGGGGCAACCTCAGCCACCCTCTAACACACCTAGCCTTACCATGGAAAACAGCAATCAAATACTCAAGGTAGTACAAGATAGGGTGTAAGCCTGGGTACATACTCATATTACAATGTATAGGCACCTTTACCTAGAAAGAGAACCTTACGAATTTCAGACTTGGGAAACAAAAAGATCCCCTTGCCCCTGATTTACAAAAAGAATGGAGTCAAGAACTTGCCCAGAGCATTAGTGAAATTAGTGACAGGACTAGCTAGCTCCTATATCTCTTGACCCTTTTTAACCTAGACACATTTTAGAGGTAGAATCAAGGATAAAGAGTCTTAGCTTATATCTGAAAGGTGAAAGAGGAGGAGGAATTGAGAAAATTCCCAGGATTCTGGCTGGTGTGGTTAGATGAATCGAGGGTACCTTTTATCGAGATGAGAACTGCAGCAGGAAGAGTGGATTAGGGGGAAATGAATTAGGTTTTAAACTAGTCTCCATTCATCTTCCATGTAGAGATCTTCAAGAAACAGTTGGATATATAGGTCTGGGGTTCGAGAAAGTTTTTTGCACAGAAGATGAGGCGTTGAGGGGTCATTAGGAACTGGATGATGGTAATTGAAACTCTGGCACATGATGCGATTTCCCCAGAAGAGTATGAAAGTGAGAGAAGAGGCCTAGAACAGAACCCTGGGGAAACTAGACATTAAAGAAATACACAGTAAAGAACCAGTCAGGGAGTGAGTGGAGAACTTGCATCCAGTGATCATGAAAACATCAAGAACAGCCTCTGTCCTTTTGAATCTTATGCTCTTGTCCAACGGGTCCATGTTTCTTAATTTATCATGCTTCTATTCCTTCACTCAGTTTTCCCAATGTACTTACCAAACTCCTGTTTGTCCCCCAAGAGCCAGCTTATATATTTCTTCCTGTGGAAGCCTCTTTATTCTCCTCTACCATCTTCTGACTTAGATACTTCCTCCTCTTTGCTGCCATAGCAGTTTGAACATGTCAATATCATGACATTTACTACATTGTAATTATGTATTTCCATGTGATTCCCACACTAGTTTTAAAGCTTGTGAAGGACAGGGAATGTTTAGCTTTTTATCTCCAGTTCCTATATGAAGGGCCTGGCCCCGAGTGTGCCCAGGGAAGTTTGATTGATACGTTGATCATTCGTTCATTTGCCTACTCAGTCTGGTGGGAAAGATGGTACTGTGAATTGCATCATTTTCCTTCCTTGCCAATCTTATTGAAAGGATTCCTTGGCTTTGAGGACTTTACCTCCTCCCAGGCTTCATCTATTCCAGAGAAACCCCAAAGATTGAAACATGCAGTCATTTCACCTTTTGCTGAGGCCTCAGATAATCAAATACACTTGAAGGCTAGTGAACAGGAGTGAGTCATTGTAAGAAGCAAGTGAGCTGAGCTGACCTCCTGCATCCACTTTTTAACAATGCTTTGATCATCTACCTCTTCTCACAGCTGTGTAAACCTCGGACTTGCATGAGGTTGTAGGAGGAAGTCAAGGGGAAAATTGGACGTTGTTTGAGAATTCAGAGAAACTGAAAAGCCTTGAAATACATCCTTTGCAGATGTTAAGGATCTAGTGGAGTCAGCACTGACCATCTTCATTTCCTCACAATCAACTTCTTCCTCAGACCCTCTGGATCTGGCTTCCTCTCCTCCAGCCACTGGAAACCACATTCCCTGAAGTTGATGACAGCTTCTTTGGGGCTTCATTTAGATTATGGTACCTTCCTGCAGCATTTCACAATGAGATTGTTCCCTTGCCCATGAAGCTTTCTTTTCCTTTGGCCTTCACAATCTCCCTCTTTCCTGCTCCTGCCTCTCTGGCCATACCTTTTCAACTTCTTTTCAGGCTTAGCTTCCGGGGCCTATCCCTGAAATGTTGAGGTTCCTTGGGGGCACAATCTACTTCCATGGCCTCAGGCACTATCTCTACACCAAAAGCTCACAAATCCTTATCTCTAGGCCAGACTTTTTTCTTAGGCTTCAGGGGGACCTCTGCCAGGGGGACCTCTCCACTCAAATGTCCCATAGGCACCTCAGATTTATCTTATTAAATACGGAACTTACCACCCTCTCATTGGAACTGCTCCTCTTCCAGAGTTTCCAAGCCAGAAAACTAGGAATCATCTCTAATTGTTTCTTCTCCCTCTATTCTTTACATCATACTAACCAAACATCAAGTTCTGTTTATTCCTCCCTATGAAGTCCCCTTCTCTTATTTTCCTCTTTGCTATTCCCCTAGTCAAGGCCACCATCATCTCTCCTCTGGAATATCATGGCAGTCTCTTAACTTCCCACCTGTGTCCCATCTAAACTATTTTCCATACAGCAGTAAAAAATTTACTATTGTGGCTCTGTCACTCTATACTTAAACACTCTCCACCCCTGCTCCCCAAAGGTTTCCTTTGCTCTTTGTGTAAAGCCTTAATTCCCTAGCAGGGAAGAGTAAAGTCTAAACTTCTTAATAAAGCCAACAAAGTTTTGTGTGATCTAGCTCCTGCCACCCCATCTCATTTCTCAGCCCTTCCCTGTCCCAGTGTATAATACAGTCTCCTGGCGCAGAAGGCACCATACTCTTAGTAACTCTCATTCATCCTGGAGCTCTCATCTTGATTGGCACTTTCTTCAGGAAAATTCCCTTGACCCCCAACATCCAGTACCCTTCTCCTCCACTGCAAATCTAGGTTAGATGACTTTTGTGCTCCTGGAGCAATCTCTGCTTCCCTATCATAGTCCTCATTGTGGTAAGATTTATTAGATTGTGGAATACATGAAGGCTGAGCTGTGACTATTTATGTTTGTATCCCCAAGTCTAAGCAGAGGTGTTGAATGAATGCTGAATGATCAAATGAGGTACTTTTAGAACTGAGCCATACGAGATAGGTGGGATAAGGAATACAGTAGGCAGCCTGAGGAGAGGGTGAATTCTCAGCTGAGTTCAAGGTCCTCCAAGTGTCAGCTTTGATAAACAATAGTCCACTTAAACCATCACCTTCAGGACCTTGGGGAAAGATCTCTAGGGCACAGTGGGATGGGAGAGGTGGGAGTAGGAGCCCAGGAGAAGAAGGGAATCTTAGTGATCCAAGTTGGGGTATGGCCTTAGCGGCTGCTTGCTTAGCAAGTCTGGGTGGGGAACTGAAGCAGGAAAGGGAAGGGAGGGAGAAGTCAGATCTTGGATGTAGCCCAATCCCCGCCCCTGTGTGACAGGCTGGGAGAGCCCCTTGGGCTTGAAGAGAAGGTGGAGTCTGACATCAGCTACCCCAGCAGGGCCCTGTGGACCACTCCTACTCTTCCTTCCAGCCCTCCTTTTTACCAGACAGAGGCTTCAGCTTGGATCCAGCCTCCTGTTCCTTTTGCCAACCCTCAATCTGTCCTTGTTCCTGCTATGTTGTCCTTGTATTAAGTTCCAGATTCAGAACCTGTCACCTCTAGAGAGAGAACCTCAGAATCCCAGTGCTCACATCAGGATATGATGTACTGAGATGTGCCCTTCCTAGCCTACCCATACCCACCCTCCCTCAAACATAAGGTACACACAGCCCAGCCTCTCTCTGGCCCCTCCTCAAACCTGAAGAAGCCTCTGACTGGCCCCACTGTATGCAGGCATATATTCGTTCATCCATTATCTTTAGAAAGGCCCATGATGCATCTAGCTGGGCATAGATAGTGGTGACCTGCTCCCAGTCACTGCCTGTTTTGAAGTAGTCCTGGTGTCTTTCTGCCTCCCTTCATGGCCAGATTTTTTTTTGTAAATGGACTACATCGACTGTTAATGTCTTCATCTCCATTCATTCTTCAGTCACTCTAACCTGGCTTCTGTCCTTGCTACTCTACCGCAACTAAATCTGGTGGACACTCTTCAGTATTCAGCCTACTTCACTGCTCCTTCCTTAAATCACTCTTCTCTTGATTCCCTTCGTCCCACCCTTTTTTGGTTTTCCTCCTATTGCTCTGGGTTCTACTTTGCTCTCCACTCTCTGTACCTCGGCCATCCCATCTATTCTCATTGCTTAAATACCATTAATACATCAGTGCTTCTAAATCAATAACCAGTCCAGTCCTCTCCCTGGAGCTCTTATGTTCTATTCCTTCACATCTCTTGACATCTCTCTCTGGATATCACACAGGCGCTTCAAACTTAGTGTACTTGAAACAGAATGCCCCAAATCAGTTCCTTAGCTTTCACTGTCTCTGTGTATGGCCAACCATTTGCTCAAAGGAAAAACCTGGGAGTCATTATTAACATAGCTTTTGGCCTCTCACATTCTATCTGTCATGGTGTTCTTTTGATCAAATCAATCCACCTTTTTACCTATATTCTGCTAATACCCAGTGCCCAACATCATCTTACTGAAGAAATGGGATAGGTTCCTAACTGGTTTCCCTGCTTCTACCTCTACAATCCTCATAGCTGCCTAAGAAGCTTTTAAATTTATTTATTTATTTTTTTTTTGTAAATTGCATCATTTCCCTCCCAATTTAGGAGAAAGGCCAGATTCTTAACATCAGGGTACTTCCTGAACTCATTTAGCCTACCTTCCTGAACTCACATCTTGCCTTTTATTTACTTTGCTCTAATCACATTGTCCTTTCAGATTCTCAGTGAGCCCTTTGTCTAAGAACTTTCATTCATGCTGTTCCTTTAGCCTAGAAACTCTCTAATACCCCCACCTTCATCCCTACAATTTTCTTTCCATCCCTTAGAGCTTTGCCTAAAGTTACCTGCTTGAGGAGGCCTTCTTGATCACGCAGTCAAGAAAGTGTTCTTTCTCATAGCATCCTTTTCTTTTTTAAAGCACTCCCTTCACCTAATTTGTACTTATTTACTTTTAAGATATCTGTCACCACCTCCCCATCAGAGGGACAGTGAACATATCTGTTTTGTTTATCATGCTATCGCAGTGCCTGTATACAGTAGGCACTTAATAAATATTTATTGAGTTAGTGAATTAATTCAATAAATATAGATTGATTCTTTGTCAGGCTCTGTGATAAGTGCTAGGAATAAAAATACACACACACACACACACACACACACACACACGTGTGCGTGTGTATACTGTCTGGAAAAAAAATCCAACCATAGATGCCTCTATTTTTCATATTACATGACTGGATACTTTCTGGACAGCCTGTATATGTATATGTATGTGTGTGTGTGTGTG
Organism: Lyroderma lyra; assembly: GCA_004026885.1. Lineage (NCBI taxonomy): Eukaryota > Metazoa > Chordata > Mammalia > Chiroptera > Megadermatidae > Lyroderma > Lyroderma lyra. Next base: position 129,646 of record PVJL010003944.1, read on the forward strand.
TGTGTGTGTGTGTGTGTATATATATATATATATATATATATATATATATATATATAATTTATATAATTCCTGCCATCAAAAACTCTGCATACAGTAGAGGAAGCAGAGAATTAATAAGAAAATTGTAATATAGCATGTAAGGGCTAGGATGCGGAAAATACAGAGTGCAGTGAAACACAAAGATGGAGCACCTAACCCAGACTTCAGGAAATCAGGGAAGGCCTTCTGAATGAAGTGACATTTACATGGTGATCTGAAAGGTAAGTGGGAGTCATCCAGGCAAAAGAGGGCTTGTAAGAGGATCCTAGGCAGAGATAATAGAATGTGTAACTGTCCAAAAGCAAAAGAGACCAAGGAGCTTTCCAGGAACTCAAAAGAAGCCAGTATGACTGATCATAGAATCATGAGACATGAGGTTGTAGAGGCAGGTATGGGCAAAGCTAAGCTTTATTGGCCAGTTTAAGGAGTTTGGATTTTATCTTCTGGACAGTGGATAAGCATTAGAGGGAATGTAAAGAGGGGGTTTGTGATAGGAAGCTTCATTCTAACTGCATGAAGGATGGATGAGAAGCACAAGTGAGGAGACAACTATACCAGTTAGAAGGCTATTGCTGTATCACAGAAGAGAATTGGTGATTACCTGAATTGGGGGCAGTAGCTGTGTGGTTGGAAAAAAAGGGGATATTTGGGAGGCAGAATCCACAGAGCTAGATACTGATTGGATGTGAAAAAGAATGCAATCCCGGGCAGTTGTGCTGAAAGGTAGGTTAGAGCATAGGTAGGACTGTAGGTAATGTACCATGCACTCAACATGCACTTTGTCAAAACAACCATTTGAGGTAGGGATTGTTATTCCCATAATTGCAGATTAGGAAACTGAGGCTTGGAGAGGTTATATGAATTGTCCACAGTTACATAGCTGGTAAGAGACTGAGCTAGGTTTCAAACCTAATCTCATTCTAAGTCTGTGCTCTTAATCAAAACAGCATGGTCTGGGGTCACTCAGCCCACCTACTTTATCCCGCTCCTTCCACATCGCTGCCTGCCCTACCCCGTCAGGGAAAAATGTGGCTAGTTCCCTGAGGATCAGGTGGGGAGAGGGAGTGCTGACCATCTCTCCTCATACAGGCTGGTGTGAGTGGCAGGAGCCATTGTGGACACCATGGCAAAGAGGGAGGACAGCCCTGGCCCGGAGGTCCAGCCGATGGACAAGCAGTTCCTGGTGTGCAGCATCTGCCTGGATCGTTACCGGTGCCCCAAAGTTCTGCCTTGCCTGCATACCTTCTGTGAGAGGTGAGGGGGTGTGTATACTGAGGTGGGGGGATAAAAACCTTGCATGGGTAGCATGTGTAAACCTGTAAGAGGTAAGGGAAATTTGTGTACACATGCAGGGGAGTAGGTGAACCTCACCTTGCAGGAGATGAGGGTTTGATGCAAGAACCAATGAGAGGACCAGAAAAGCTCCGAACACTGGGTCATGGTCCCTCCTTTGCCCCTTCCCAAACCCCAGTGCATCCTTTGACAGCACCAGAGAAATCTGACATAGCTGAGACTCTGAACCAGCTCTGGCACCACAAGAGTTTGTGATCAGTAGAAGGATATTTGAAGATAGGTCTGTCCTTCCCTGCCTGTCCTCATTGTTGTCCTGAGGCACTGAGTGAAGGGCAACCCCTCCCAGGCTGTAGGCTTCTATCTTTATTTACTCATTGAACAGATATTTATGTATTGAGCAACTACTATGTGCCAGCGCTGTCCCAGGCACTGGACACACAGTGATAAACAAAAAAATATATATATCTTTGCTTTTAAAGAGCTTACAGTATAGTGAAGGTGAAAATAATAAAATAATCATACAGCCAGACTACTGTTTAATGTAATATTGCACACTTAATAAATACTGCTAATAAAGTGCTAAGAAGCTATGAGAGTTTAGTATATTGGATCTTACAGTTTGGAGAATCAGGGAAGGTTTCCTTGAGGTGCAGTTTGGAGGCTGAGCAGGAGTTAACTAAGTGAAAGGGGCGGTAAGAGCAGTCCAGGCAGAAAAACATGGGAAAGGCCATGTGGCATGAGGGACTGTGCCAGGTCAGAGGGCTTAGAGGGATCCTGGCAGGGCTGGAGCTGTGCTACTGTGGTTGAGAGTGGCACAGGATGAAGCTAGAGAGTAAGGCTGAGGCCAGACCACATGGAGCTTTGTGGACCTGTTAGGGAATTTTGTCTTTACCCAGAGAGCCACATGAAGTCTTTGCAGGATTTTAAACATGATCACATCTGTATTTGGACAATATTCTCTCTCATTCACCATTGCTCTGTCTTAAGAGGCCTGGTTCCTGAGTCCTCTCACCATTGTTTGAACCCAAGCTTTCCCTCTGCCTTCTGCCTTCACTTCACTGGCTCTGCCTGAGGGTCTCTGCTTCCTTTGCAGCTCTGTTCTTTCAGATTCCAGGTCTGTTGCTCTCTCCCCTTCATCAACTGCAAACAGTCTCAGCCTCCCTGCCCATTTCAAGTTCTTCCATCAAACTGATGACTTCGTTACCCACTTAGGCCTCTTGGTTTTTGACTATTTCTCCAGGGACATCCTCCATACCACCTCAGTCATACTCTTTCCTAAAACCCCCTGGATCTTGCCATCACCCAAAATAACATCTCTTCTTCTGGGTAATTATTTAAACTCCAGTATCTCACTTCTGGCTCCCATTTACCCACTCTCTCCACACCAGCTTTGACTGTATATAAACATCCAGCCCCCTTAACTATTCCCTTTTCTCCCAGCCACCAGATTCACTATTCTTTTTTTCCTATCCATCTGGATCCTATGGTTGTCCATCTGACTGGCCACCACAATTCCCTCCTATCTTTGTCCTTTTCTAAAGCCCGAAGCTCAGTGCTGGATTAGTAAATGTCTCTGCACTTTCTCCTATACCCAGATAACTGAACATTCCTGGAGAAAATCAGTGCCTGAGAAGTTGCCAGGGACTGGCAAAGTGATTTACATGTATTGACTTACTTAATCTTCACAACAGATACTGTATTAATTATCCCCATTTTAGAGAGGAGAAAACTAGGGTTCAGAGTCATTAAGTAATTAAGACATTTCCATAGCAAGTAAATAATTGAAGTCTGAATCCAGGTTTGACTGCAGATCCTTCACTCTTTTTTAATTGATGTGTAATTGGCATATATTACCCTATTAATTTCAGGTGTATATCATAGGGATTCCATATTTATATACATTACAAAATGATCCCTATGATAAAGCTAGTTACTGTCACCATACAAAGTTATCACAGTATTATTGATTATATTACCTATGCATTACAACCCTGCAACTTACTTATTTCATAACTGAATGTTTGTACCTCTTAATTCCCTTCACCTATTTCATTCACTTACCCCTAACCCCTCTGTATTTTGGTAACCATCAGTTTGTTTCCTGTGTGTTTCTGTTTTATTTTATTTGCTCATTTGTTTTGTTTTTTTTTTTTTAGATTCCACATGTAAGTAAAATCATATGGTATTTGTCTTTCTCTGCCTGATTCACTTCACTTAGCATAATACTCTCTAGGTCCATCCATGTTTCTGCAAATGGCAGCATTGAATTCTTTTTTATGGCTGAGTAATACTCCATTGTGTGTGTGTGTGTGTGTGTGTATGTGTGTGTATGTATACACACATACCCACCCCCCACACACACCACATGTTTATCCATTCATCTATCAGTAGACACTTAGGTTGCTTCCATATCTTGGCTATTGTAAATAATATTGCAGTGAACATAGGGGTGCATATATCTCTTCATATTAGTGTTTTCCTTGTCTTCTGACAAATACTCACAAGTGGAATTGCTGGATTGGGTGGTAGTTTTCTTTTTACTTTTTGAGGAACCTCCATACTGTTTTCTAGAATGGCTATACCAATTTTCATACGCTCCGACAGTGTAGGAGGGTTTCCTAGTCTCCACACCCTCACCAGCATTTGTTATTTTTTGTCTTTTTTTGATGATAGCGATTCTGACAATTGTGAGGTGATAACTCATTGTGATTTTGATTTGCATTTCTTTGATGATTAGTGATGTTGAGCATCTCTTCATGTACCTGTTGGCCAGGTGTATGTCTTTGGAAAAATGCCTATACACATACTCTGCCCAGTTTTGATAGGGTTATTTGTTTTTGTAATATTAAGTTGTGTAAGTTCTTTATATATTTTAGATATTAACCCCATATCAGATGTATAATTTGCACATATCTTCTTCTTTTCCTGTGTTGCTTTTTCATTTTGTTGATGGTTTCCTTCTCTGTGCAAAAGCTTTTTCGTTTGATGTAATCCTATTTGTTTATTACTGCTTTTGTTGTCCTTCCCTGAGGACATTTGTCCAAAAAATATTGCTTAGACCTATGTCAAAGTGCTACTACTGCTTTTGCATTCTTCTAGGAGTTTCATGGTTTCAGGTCTTATATTCAAGTCTTTAATCCATTTTGAATTTATTTTTGTATATGCTGTAAGATAGTGGTCCAATTTCATTCTTTTGCATATAGCTGTCCAGTTTTCCCAACACCATTTATTGAAGACACTGTCTTCTCTCCATTGTATATTCTTGCATACTTTGTCATAGATTAATTGACCATGTATGCATGACTATTTCTGGGCTCTATATTCTGTTCCATTGATCTGTGTGTCTTTTCGTGCTAGTGACTACTGTTTTGATTACTATAGCTTTGTAGTATAGTTTGAAGTCAGGGAGCATGATACAGCCAGGCATGTTCTTCTTTTTCAAGATTGCTTTGGCTATTTTGTGGTTCCATACAAATTTTAGGATTTTTTTGTTCTAGTTCTGTGAAAAATACCATTAGTATTTTGATGGGGATTCCATTGACTCTGTGGATTGCTTTTAGTAGAATGGACATTTCAATAATACTAATTATTCCAATTCATGAGCGTGGTATACCTTTCCATTTATTTATATTGTCTTCAAATTCTTTCATCATTGTCTTACAGTTTTCACAGTACAAGTCTTTGACTTCCTTGGTTAAGTTTAATTCTAGCTTCTTTATTATTTTTGATACAATTTTAAATAGAATTGTTTTCTTAATTTTTCTTTCTAATAGCTTATTATTAGTGTATGGAAACACAACCAATTTCTGCATTTTAATTTTGTATCCTGTGACTTTACCGAATGTATTTATTGCTTCTAATAGTTTTTTTTGGTGTGTGTGTGTGGAGTCTTTAGGGTTTTTAAAAAATATATAATATGTGTATGCAAATAGTGACAGTTTTACTTCTTCCTTTCCAATTTGGGTGCCCTTTATTTATTTCTCTTGTTTAATTTCTGTGGCTAGGACTTCCAATACTATGTTGAATAAAAGTGGCAAAAGTGGATATCCTTGTCTTATTCCTCATCTTAGAGGAAAAGCTTTCAGTTTTTCACTATTGAGTAAGATATTAGCTGTGGACTTATCATATATGGCCTTTATTATTTTGAGGTACATTCCCTCTATTCCAACTTTATTAAGAGCTTTTATCATAAATGGATGTTGAATTTTGTCACATGGTTTTTCTGCATCTATTGAGATGATTAAGGATTATTATCCTTCATCTTCTTAATGTGATGTATCACATTGATTTGCAGGTGTTGAACCATCCTTGCATCCCTGGAATAAATCTCACTGGATTGTGATTTATAATCCTTTTAATGGGTTTTTGAATTGGGTTTGCTCATCTTTTGTTGAAGTTTTTGCATCTACATTCATCAGAGATGTTGACCTGTAATTTTCTTGTGAATGGTCTGTTTGGTTTTGGTATCAAAGTAATGCTGGCCTCATAAAATGTGTTTAGAAGCATTTCTTCCTCTTTAATTTTTTGGAATAATTTGAGAAGGATAGGTATTAACTCTTCTTTAAATCTTTGGTAGAATTCACCTATGAAGCCTTTTGGTTTTTGAAGTTTTTAAATTACTGATTCAGTTTCATTTCTTGTAATAAGTGTATTCAGATTTTCTATTTCTTCAGGATTTAACCTTGGAAGGGTGTGTGTTTTTAGGAATTTATCTATTCTAGGTTTTACAATTTGTTGGAGTATAACTGTAGTGCTCTGCAGAGCCTTCATTCCTCATGGCTACAAACCCATTTATCTTTTGGTCCTTGCTCTTAAAGAACTCATATGCTAATTGGCAGTGATGGAGAGTAAGCAAGCAAATAATTAAACAGGTGAATCACAGCTTGTGCTAAGTATTTTGCAGGAAATAAACAGGGAGTAAGGGAAGAGTGGTTGGGCCAAGGGCTATTCTATATAGAGTCATCAGAGAAGGCTTCCATGAGGAGGTGATATTTGACCTGATACCTTAGGATGAGAAGGAACTAGACAAGTGCAGATTGTTCCAGGCAATGCGAAAATTTTTGCATTGTTCGATGCAAAGTCTTTAAAGGAGGAGTAAACAGAAATGTTCAGAAACCAGAAAAGAAGCCATTATAGTTGAGTGAGGAGGGAAGTGGGATGAAGTGAGTGAGGTCCAAGAGTCAGGACAGTTCATGGGGGAGCTTGGAGGTTTTAGGAATTTATTTTTGGATTTTATTCTAAATGTAATTGGGAAACAATTGGAGGATTTTTTTTTTTTTAAGCAGGGAAATAATGCAACATAAATTAGATTTTTTTAAAGCTCACTCCAACTGCTGTGTTAGGAATGGCTTATAGAGAAGCAAGAGTGGAAATAGGAAACCAGTTAGGAAACTATTGTAAGCCAGGTATGCTCACCAAATAGGAGGGAGCCCTTGGTGAAGTTGAGGGTATTTTGCAGGGGAAACAACAGATTCAGTGACCTGGGAAGAGAGCTACAGGGAAGCAGAGTGCAATGGCTGAAATGCAGATTTCAGAGTTGATGTAGTGACAGGTGATGGGATATGGGTGGTGGTGGGAGCATGGGAATGGACAGCTGAGGTGAAGTGGAGGAAAGGATCACTGGAGGTGAGGAGGTCAAGGAACTAAGAAATCCTGATGGCGGAGGGTCACCTTGTAGGTGTCAGAGCCACTGGGACTGATGGGAGAGAGAGAGAGAGAGAGAGAGAGTAACAGAAGAAGAGAGTAAGCCAAAAGAAAGGCTTCAGTGAATGAGGAAGCAACCATTAAGTTAGCAGACACAGTAACAAGGAGGCGTGGTATAGATAGAAGGCATGAATGTCCAAAAAGCTAAAGAATAGTTTAGAAATGTTCCAGTTGAAGGTGGAGAGGACTCAACCCAACCTTCTGGCCCTAAGGAATGTGGAATGTGAGATAAAACCACTCTCATTTGAAAGGACTGCAGGGGAAACTAGGTCACAAATAAGTTAATATTTGTGAAGCACTCAGAACTGTGCCTGGAACATTGTGTTTGTTAAATAAATAAAAATTAGTTCAGATCAAGAGGTGTGGAGAACATTAACAGAAGAGACTGGGGATAGGGAAAGTTTACACCATGCAGATCTTCCCTCCACAAATTCACTGTCTCCAAACATGCTGCCCTCAGTCTGTTTCTAATAAGCTTCCTCTCCTCCCTTTGGTGACTAATCCCAGCTCTCTGTTGTTCTGAATCCCCCTCCTTCACTCAGCAGCTGATCTTGCCTGAGGCAACTTAGTCATTCTCTAATGTTACCCCCTGAGTTCAAGTAAATCCACCTCTCTCTTCTTTCCATTTGGGAGGATGAGGTCCACTCCTCCTCTTATGGTCAATCTGAGCCACCCCCTTTCATCCCTACACCTTGTCCCATGTCTTTTAATCTCTTCCACCTCTCCTTCTATACTAGCTCCTCAATTTATAAACATGCTCAAGGGTCCCTTTACAAACAGATAAGACTTGTCCTAAGTGCCTTTGTCCCACTTAGCTGTCATCCAGTCCCTCAACCCCCTTTTTCAAACTTCCAACCTCCTGTTCACTTCTTAACTGACAGCAGTCAAGCTTTCCTTCCCCTGCTAATGTATTCTGTTTTCCTTACAGACAAAAGTACTCTCATGTTTGCCAAATTTGATGATTGTTTCCCAGTCCTTATGTTCTCTGACTCCTCAGCTACTTTTGACACTGATGACTACTCATTCCCTCCTCCTAGAATTGTGCTACTCACTTTGCTACCCTGACACTGTCCCTCTCCATATTTCTCTGCCTGTTTCTCTTTGCTTTTCTTATTCAGTCTTTGGTGGTTGCTCTGTCCTGCTCTTATCACTTTCTACCACATCTTGGCAGATTGCATTGGTTCTGATGGCTACAGAGGCCATCTAAATGTTTATGGCATCCTCATCTCTATCTCTAACCTGCCTTCTCCCCAACTCTCTACAGGTCCTCTCTACCTGGATGTTCACTGTTACAGTAAATTCAGTCAGGTCAAGACTGAACTTCCCTATAAACCACTCCTCTTCTGTGTTTCTCATCTTAGTGAATGTCACCATCATCCTCTCAGTGATCTATACTAGGAATACAGGAATGGAACAAAATTCACCTCTCACTCCCATATCTAATCAGACAACACCTCTTACTGGCTGTTCTTCTTAAATACTTTTCAAATTTGTTCTACCATAGTCTGCACTACCACTACCTGAATCCAGGTCATTTTATTTCTTCCTTAGATTATTGCAAGAGTATCTTGGTTAAGTACTTGCTTTGCCTTGTATTTGGATCCAGTCTCCAGTGCTTGCTAGTTTTGTTACTTGGAACCACTTACCCTTTCTGAGTCTGTTTAACACAGACTCATAATAAACACGTAATAAACACAAAGTGCAAAGCATAACACCTGGCACATAGTGCTTAATAAATGGTAATTGGTTGATGACAATGCAACCACTCCTGTCTGCTGTCTAGTCACATTCAAATTCACCCTCCACTCAGAGGCAGTGAAGAGGAGCTTGAAAGAATGTAAACCTGGCTTCCTCATGTTCCTGTGGTTCCCTTTTGTTGTAATGACTTCTAAGCTCCTTAGTATGGCTCACAAGGCCCTCCACAGCTGGCCCTTGCCTCTCCCTCCAGTCTCCCCTTCCCATTCTTTGTCTTGGAGTTGGTCTTCAGCTACATCAAGCTTTTTATAATTCCCTACCCATACCATGCTGTTTCTACCCACCTTTTGTGTCTGTAACACTCTTCCTCTTCTCCCTGTACCTTTCTTTGGTTAGGCTAACATTATTTATCCATGAAGATTTGGTTTCCATCACCTCCTTTCCTGGCTACCCTCTCTACCCACCCTAGGCCAAATGCATTTCCTTATCAGTGCATCTACTGTATTCCTCATGTTAAATTGCCTATAATATATAGTGCTTCCTGAGAGTTACATTTAATCCTCCAGTACCCTGTGAAGTCTGTATTGTCTCTGTCTTACAAAGGAAGAATACTTGGCTCATCAAAGTTAAGTAACTTTCCAAGGGTCACAGAGTATAATAGATAACTGACCCAAGCAGCCTAGCTCCAAGACCCACATCCTTAATCATTACACTGTCTACATCTATAAACTCTATTTCTGTGATTTCTCTTCTTGGCAGACTGGAAGTATTTTAGAGGTGGACACTGTGCTTTATCTTTGTATCCCTAGAGCTTGGCACAAATTTGGCAAGAGTAGGCAGTCAGTAAATGTTTAATGAGTTAATGAAGTGGGGACTAGTTGCACATTTTGTGTGAGAAGCATTTATAAAAACACCTGTGAAGGGTGAGCCTGTGTTTGTGCACACTGTGAGAAATGTGAATATGTTGGCTCTTCTAAGAGAGGTCAGGTATGTGTTTCTACTCAGGTATAAGACATGAGGCCTTTTATGTCTGCTATAGGGTAAGATGTGTGTGCCACCGAGAGAGGTTTCAAAGTGAAGTGTAACGACACACCTGTGAGGAGAGGGCTAGCACTCATGGAAGGTGTGAGGAAGGGTGCACTGATGCCACCTCCTCCCTGGCCAGATGCCTCCAGAACTACATCCCTGCCCAGAGCCTGACGCTGTCCTGTCCAGTGTGCCGGCAGACATCCATCCTCCCTGAGCAGGGCGTCTCTGCACTGCAGAATAACTTCTTCATCAGCAGCCTCATGGAGGCGATGCAGCAGGCACCTGATGGTGCCCACGACCCCGAGGACTCCCACCCACTCAGTGCAGTGGCTGGCCGCCCCCTCTCCTGCCCCAACCATGAAGGCAAGGTGGGCCCAAGCAGGCCCAGTGAGGCCAGGACTTGGGGTGGAGGGGCAGGAGAGGTTGGGGGGGGGAGGAGGGGCCGAGTGGCTGTGGGCGAGAGGTTGTTTCTCTGGATAAGTGGTCTAGGTCATGGGTGCACCCGGAAGGTGAAGGGCAAGGAGGGCAGATAAGGGAGGGAAGAGGCAAAGAAGTTTGGTGTCTAGCCATTGCCTGACTTTAGTACTTCATGCTGCCAGACGATGGAGTTTTACTGTGAGGCCTGTGAGACGGCCATGTGCGGGGAGTGTCGCGCAGGGGAGCACCGGGAGCATGGCACAGTGCTGCTGCGTGACGTGGTGGAGCAGCACAAGATGGCCTTGCAGCGCCAGCTTGAGGCAGTGCGCAGCCGGTAGGCACCTGGCGGGGACCTGGGCTGATGGAGCCATCAGGGATGGTGTCTCAACAGGAACTAGGGAGGGACCCTGGGGAGGGGAGGGAGGACTCAGGTAGGGGAATCTATTAAAAGGGTATCTCAAGCCACCCTGTATGAGATACTTTCCCTCCCCAGACTTCCACAGCTGTCTGCAGCTATCGCCTTAGTGGGAGGCATCAGCCAGCAACTGCAGGAGCGAAAGGCAGAGGCCCTGGCTCAGATCAGCGCAGCATTTGAGGACCTAGAGCAAGCACTACAGCAGCGCAAGCAGGCTCTGGTCAGCGACCTGGAGGCCATTTGTGGGGCCAAGCAGAAGGTGCGTCTGTTCACCCTTTCCTAACACTGTCCATCATTAGATGACTTTATTGCCTTCACGCACTCTGCTTTCCACACCTGAACACCCCTTTCCCTAGTCTATATTTTCTGCCTTCTGACATGGCCCCACAGGGGCTGCAGACATCTGTGTCTCTTGTCCACACTCCCGCTTTTATTTCTTTCATGCTCTATAGTACTACAGGTTCATCAGGACTCAGAGACCTCCTCTGCTCCAGTCTGCTTACCCAACCCTCCCCTAACCCCTCCTCAGGTGTTGCAAAGCCAGCTAGACACACTGCGCCAGGGTCAGGAACACATTGGCAGTAGCTGCAGCTTTGCCGAGCAGGCCCTGCGCCTGGGCTCAGCCCCGGAGGTGTTGCTGGTGCGCAAGCACATGAGAGAGCGGCTGGCCTCACTGGCGGCGCAGGCCTTCCCAGAGCGGCCACATGAGAACGCGCAGTTGGAACTGGTCCTTGAGGTTGAAGGGCTGCGGCGATCGGTGCTCAATCTCGGTGCATTGCTCACTACGAGCGCCACTGCACACGAGACAGTGGCCACAGGTGAGGGCCTACGGCAGGCGCTGGTGGGCCAGCCCGCCTCGCTCACCGTCACTACCAAAGACAAGGATGGGCGGCTGGTGCGCACAGGCAGCGCGGAGCTGCGCGCCGAGCTCACGGGCCCAGACGGCACGCGCCTTCCTGTGCCAGTGGTGGACCACAAGAACGGCACGTACGAGCTGGTGTACACAGCGCGCTCTGAGGGCGAGCTGCTCCTCTCAGTGCTGCTCTACGGCCAGCCTGTGCGTGGCAGCCCCTTCCGTGTGCGGGCCCTGCGTCCTGGAGATCTGCCGCCTTCTCCTGACGACGTCAAGCGCCGTGTCAAGTCCCCTGGCGGCCCTGGCAGCCACGTGCGCCAGAAGGCTGTACGGAGGCCAAGCTCCATGTACAGCACAGGTGGCAAGCGGAAGGACAATCCCATCGAGGATGAGCTCGTCTTCCGCGTTGGTACAGAAGGCTGGGGGCGGAGCCAGGTGGAGGTGGGGGGGTGGGGGGTGGAGTGTGGGATCAGGGAGGAGGATCAGAATGAAGTGCCAGTGAATTCTTTTGTTCCACCCCCTCCCCGCACCGCCCCACCCTGGACCTTTTTCCCACAGGCAGTCGTGGAAGGGAGAAAGGTGAATTCACCAATTTACAGGGTGTGTCTGCAGCTAGCAGTGGCCGCATAGTGGTAGCAGACAGCAACAACCAGTGTATTCAGGTGAGCCTCTGTCCAGGTCCCCAACACCAAAATAAAGGTCTTCCTCCTACAGCCTCCTGAAAACACTGTATAAGGTCACCTCCTGGAAGATGAAGCCCTGTAGATAGTACCATAAATCATAGTACCACCCTTCACCCACCCACTTGCAATCTCACTCCCACTGGCCATAACAGCCCCTAACTAACCACACTCAGTTAGGCACCAGGGTTCACTGTGCTGGCAGCCTCTACCTCTTAGGCGGTGGTTAAGGCTAGACCCTCTCCTGGACCCCAGAGATCTGGCTCATTCTTCCATCCTCTCTGACTCCACTTGAGTCTCCACCTGGCTGGCTTGTTTTCTCACCTTTTCACCATCCTGTGATCAGGATGCAGACTCTGCCCTCCCCTGTTATCTCTCAACATACCTTCCTGGCTCCAGAATGTAGCTTTTTTGCACTGGACTCTGCAAGCATCTGGTTGACTAGACAGTCAAATGGGGGTAACTTTTGAAAAGGGCTGTCTTCCAGTGTGGCTAGACTAGTGCATCCTCACAGGCTAGGTGAGCTTTGGAATCTAGGAGCCAGGCTCCTAGCAGCTAGGAAGTTGGGGTGCAAGTGGGAACAGGAGCAAGGAAGACTGCTGTAGGAACAACAGGTGTTTAGAAAGGAGAAGGGGCTGTACCAGGCCCTCCCAGGACCCACCTAGCACCTCACATACCTGATTGAAGCATCCACCACATCAATGGACACTTCAACCTCCTTAAAGCCAGAAAATGTGGTTTTTCCTTTCTGTTTTTGTTGTAGTGAACCCAGAGCCTAGTGGCAGGCACCAGTGTGGTAGACACAGCAGAGCAGTTAAAAGCTCAGGGTCTGAAGCCGGGCATTTAGGCTTGTATCCTAGCTCTGCCACTTACTGACATGTCATGTTACCTCTCTAGGCTTCAGTTAACTTGTGTAAAATTAGGCAAATACCTCACAGGGTTGCCAGCAGCATTATTAAATCACATCAGGTACTGTGTCCGACACCTAGGGAAACTTCTGATGTTAGTTAAAAGTATCATTGTCCAGGTGTAGGCTGTAAACAAAAGCCAGGAACGGGGG